>CAIGRO010214200.1:0-28212 GCA_903798355.1 Fraxinus baroniana | reverse complement strand
GAATGTTTGATGAAAATATATGTATGAAAGCGTGCTAGGTTCCCGAATTTTGGGAGTTTTGTACACAAAACAACCAAAACGTTAAAAATGTCATTTTCAGTTTTCAATACAATTTTTTTTTGTTTTCGAAAACACATTTTCGAAAATATGAAAGAAAACGCGTTTTCACTATTTTGAAAAACTGAAAACAGAAAACGACCTAAAAATGGCAAAGAGAACAAGGGCTAAAATTTTTGTTTTGGGAAACACCTATACGACCACATAGTAGTAAGTCATGCGGTCGCATAAAACATTGAAACTGGGCTCTAAAAATCTCTGAAAGTGTTCATGCGGCCACAAGGAAGATTAAACTATGCGACCACATAGTTTTGCCAATTTTCCACCGGACAGTTTTTAGTATTTTAGTCATGTTTTTCTCTCCCAATATCCGATTGAAGCGATTCAAGATGCATTGGAAAGCTAACTTAAAGGGATACAAATCTTTCATAAATTCAATATTTCCAATTCAAAAGTTTCCTATGCTAAAAATGGGTCTAAAACTGAGACTGAAAATCCAAAGCATAACATTTTCGGCTAAAAGTTGATATGTGATAATACTTTGATTGTATTTCATCCCTTTGACTTCTTTCTTTATTCAATTAATCTTTAACACTCTCAAATCTTCATCGTGAGGTTCCACATAACTTTTGAGTATTTGTATTTCAGTCCCCAAACTTTGTTTTTTTTAATTTTGGCCATTGTTCACTTATTTCTTCCAAATTATGTCATATCTATAAAATTGCCACCTAAATCAAAATATAAACATAATGAATACATTTTGGCACTAATTAATCATATCGTGGTCATCTTCGAGGTTCATAAACAAGGAAGTTTACCGAGAATATCAGCTTCCCAACATTGATGAACACATCCTCAACTTTGCCCTATATAATAGCTACAGCATCACATTCAATCCTTGACTTCTTAGTTTCCTAAAAGTAGACAAAGGCATTAAATTTATACTTAAACATGTATCACATAAAGCATTAAAATAAAATTCTTTGCCTAGTGAAATGGGTAAAGTAAAACTCCTTAGGTCCTTAAATTTTGGTGACAATTTATTTTACAGCTTTGTACTGCTCTCTTCAGTCAATGCCACTTCTTTCCAATCTAGAAGCTTTCTTTTCTTAGAAATCATGTCCTTCATGAACTTTGCATACGTAAGGATCTATTGGTCTACATAGATGAATGGGATATTATTGTGGAGCTTTTTCATCATATCCAAGAACTTCTCAAACTAATCATCGAGCTTTCTCTTTTGCAATCTTTGTGGAAAAGGTAGTTGTGGCACAAATTTTTTAGTAGGAGCAGTTTCTTTAACATATGGATCATCTAATGCTTTTTTTTTTTTTTGTCTCTGCTTCTTTGTCTTGCTTAGATTCCTCCAATTTCTATTCAATCGTGATATGTACCTTCTCATTTGTAACAACTGGTCTCTTTAACCTATATAACATAAAATACAACAATTTAGAATAAATTTTGTTAAAAGAATGTCAAATATCGATATTTTAGGCCCCGAATAAGTGTATAAAATAAACTTATCACGTTGCAGCACAGGTAACTTTATGTCGAACTGTTGAGGAGCAGATCTTGTGGTAAATGAAAGGAGAGCTAGATTTGACTAAGAACCACAAAGATTTCATTGGAAGGTATTATTTGGTTAAATTCACAAGTACACCATAACATCTACTAATAATATTTTTTAGGTGCTCTGTGTTCCAATAATGCAGGACATGTCTTCCAACTCATAGGTTCCTTTTCTGGATAACCCTAGTCACTTTGTAAGGAAAGATAGATTTAACTAAGAACCACACAGATTTCATTGGAAGGTACTATTTGGTTAAATTCACAAGTACACCATAACATCTACTGATAATATTTTTAAGATGCTATGAGTTCTAATGATGCAGGAGAGGTCTTCCTTACATATCTTCCAATTCGTAGGCTCCTTTCTAGAGAACCTAGTCACTTTGTAAAGGTCTTCCCATTTTGGGACAAGTGACCCAGAGTTGAGTTCACTAGTGGCAAGAAACACATTCCTTAACGCAAAGGTTCCAACTTATAATATTTGGCACTTTGTTGTTTGCATATTACGGCTCTAAGTTTTGCCCCGTTTCTCCTTTCTTCAAGCAAATCTAACTCAACACTGAATGTATCTCCACTACTCTCTTCATTGTATGTTTTGGTCTAAAATGAGGGAATTCCTATTTTTACTGGAATCACTACTTCTACTCCAAAAGCCAATGCAAAAGGTATTTCTCCAATGCTCATTTGTGAAGTGGTACGATAAGGTCATGACACATTGGGGAGCATATCTGCCATGCTCCCTTCAATGTATGTTTGATTATTTTCTTGATTACCTCTAGCTGACCATTAGCTTGAGGATGGTTAGGAGTCGAGAAGTGTTTCTTTATGCCAAATTCTTTACAAAAAGTGATCAAATGAGAGTTGTCAAATTGTTTCCAATTGTCATTTACAATTGAATGAGATAGTCCAAATCTACAAATAATAGATTTCCATAAAAATATGTGGTCTTTTACTCAGTTATCTTAGCAAGAGGTTTAGCTTTTGCTCATTTAGTAAAGTAATCTACGGCTACAATAGCAAATTTGGTTTCGCATTTTTTCCTATAGGGATTGGCCCAATTAGATCTACCCTTCACTTTGAGAATGGTCTGAGCTCACAACAAAACTAAGTTCCATTAGAGGCTCTTATTATGGGAACGAGGCATTGGCATTTGTCACACTTTCTCACAAATTTTAGGGCATCTCATTTTATAGTAGACCAGAAATATCCCTGCCTTCCAGAATGGTTGCCAAAGATTCCTTAATGTACATCTTGTAGAGAATATATTGTTTCTTTCTCGTTCAAACATCTTCATAAGGGAGTTTTGTATTCTATTTTGTGAGAACACCATCCAATAACGTATATTTTGTTGACCACATTCTTAATTTTTAGGCTTCAATAGGATCCGCGGGACATGTTCTTATTTTGATGAATTTGATTTCATTGCTCGTGGTTAACCTAGCTAAAGCATCAAGGGTCTTGGGTATTTGTTTAACTTGGGCTGCTTCAAAATGTTCCAATTCCTTTTTGATAATTTGAAGATAGCTGGTGATCCATTTTTCCTTCACTTTGTAGACCTTGTTAATTTGATTGATAATGAACTATGAATCGCTAGGAGCAATTATTTTGGAAATTTTCAACTCTTGGGCCATTCTCAATCCTGCTATCAAGGCATCATATTTAGTCTCATTGTTAGAGGCCATAAAATGAACGTGAGGGCTTGACACTAATGATGATTATCTGGAACGATAAGTATTATCCATACGCTAGATCAAGTTTGATGGAAAAACCATCAACAAAGAGTGCCCATGGAACATCATCTTGTTGGTCTTTCTGTAAGCCTATGTTGAACTTAGCAACAAAGTCAGCCAATGCATGCCCTTTTATTGCAGTACAATGCTTATACGTTATGTTAAACTGTCCTAGCTCAACTACCTACTTGATCATCAGACCTAAGGTATCAGGTTTTGCTAAACTTGTCTTAGGGGATAATTCGTTAAGATTTTAATTGGATGCTCTAGAAAATATGGTCGTAATTATCTTGATACCATGATTAAGTGTATACCAATTTTTCTAGAGGATAATAATGTAGTTCTACGTTGTGGAAGGCTTTGTTGATGTAATATATAGGATGTTGAACTCCTTCTTTTTCCCTGGTTAGCACGACACTAATGGCATGTCCAAAAACATCTAGGTACAACAACAACATATTATTGCCCATCTTTGGCTTGGAAAGGATTGGAGGTTGAGCTAACTGTTTCTTAAGTTCTTCAAAGCCTTTTGACATTTCAAGGTCCATTCAAATTTATTATGCTTGTTCGCGAACTTTGAAACCAAGCGACTAAGTGCGGTTATTCTCCAAATGGGACTCTGAACTTCTTCGAGGCAATAAGAGGGACTCATTTCAATGAGAGCTCGTATTTTCTCTAGGTTAGCCTCAATCCCGAGCTGGTTCACCATATAGCCAAGAAATTTGCTTGAGCATATCCCAAAGGCACACTTGACAAAGCTTAACTTAATTTTATACTTTTGTAGGATTCCAAACATTTCTCATAAATGTTGTGTATGGTCTTTGGCTGCTGCGCTTTTTACCAACGTCATCGACATATAATTCCATGGTTTTGCCAATTTTATTTTTTTTGCGAACATGGTGTTGAATAATCGTTAGTATGTTGCTTCTTCATTTTTAAGACCAAATGACATTATCTTATAATAGTACATAACCCCTATCGGTGATGAACGAGGTGTGTTCTTAGTCAGGCTCATACAACATCCATGAAACTAAGTATATCATGTCCTACGGTGGCGTCAATCGTTTGATCTATCCTTAGGAGAGGAAAACTGTCTTTAGACATGCTTTGTTGAGATCGATAAAATTTATGCAGACCCTCCAATCTCTATTGTTTTTCTTGACCAACACAAGATTAGCAATCCACATCGGTTAAACTGCCTTACAAATGAACCCATTGTTGAGTAATTTCTCTACTTCTTTGCTTAAAGCTTCATATCTTTCGAGATTAAGGAGACATCGTCCTCATTGACTTGGCCGAATTGAAGGGTTGATATTTAGCTTATGGCGGCGACATTTGAATCAATTGCTACCATATCTTTATGACTCCAAGCAAAGAAATACAAGTTCTGTTGGAGTAATTCCATCAGTTGAGGTTGAAATGGTAGGGGTAGCTCATGGCCGATCTTAAGTTCTTTTGAGGGGTTATCCGACCTGAAATTTATCTAGTTCTTCCACAAGTTGCCCTCCTTTCCCATGAGCTTTATTCTTGTATCTAATAGATGAAGGTTGGGCTCCTTCATGTAGTCATATGTACCCTTTGTTGGCAGAGGTTGATTTTACCTTTAGGCATCATTAAGGATCCATTTAGCCCTAAAATCAGATACAGATACCATTGTAAGAAATTTAATGAAATTCCCATCCACTTTAGAGTGCTAACATAAAAGATGTTGAAAGAGCTACCTATATCAACTGACACTTTTTACACATTGGCTCCAACAATTGGTAACTTGACGATTAGAATGCCTGGGTAAGATGTTTTTCTGTAATGTTTATTTTAGTTAGGTCGGTTGAAGTAGGTCTCTTTAACTTATCGTCCTTTGCGTGGTTAATTGATCTTCTTGAAACATGTTGACCCTTGGCCATGGTAAGTCAATATTGGTAAATTGAGGTGGTTGCCTTTAACTCATACAATATAGGTCTTCCTAGGATGGTGTTGCAACTGGATGGTTGGTAGATTACCATAAAAGCAGTCATAGTTCTTCTTTGACGTGGGATGTCTTCTAGCTCAACGATTAGGACTATTTAACCCCGTGCTTCAATAGGACCGCCTGTGAAACCTTGCAATCTCATGCTGTAGGGCTGGAGATACCTTTTTGGAATTCTCATTCATTCCAGGATTTTGAAATATAGGACATTGACAAAAATCCCATTATCTACAAGAGCTCGACGTATGCTGATTATGGCGATAGCATTGTGATTACTAAGGTATTTCTTTGATCTTGCAGTACTCCATAGGAATCCTCTTCTGAAAATTCAAACCATTCAGGACACGATGTTAATATGATATCTATCTTATACCGTACTACCTCGTGCACTTATAGATTGCTTACAACGTTTCCGTCTGGAGCCTCTACACACTAGTTCCCACTCATCAATATTCGGATTTTGGCCTTGGACTAGGGGTTCTTTACTAGTGGACTAAGGAAAGCTGGATAAGAGTTTGCTTGTCGATATGGATGAGGTAGCTGTGTAGGACATGTTTAAGTTATTTTCCAGGCTTTGTCACAAGTTCTCGTAGTTGACCTCACCTAATTAAGGCCTCTACGTGTCCTTCAAATCTCTATATTCATCTCTATTATCATATGTTGATATGTGATATTTGCAATACTTGTCCTGTTTAGCTCCCGCTGAACTTTTTTTTTTTCTAAGAAAGAGGTCAACGGAAGACCTTTTTATCTCCTACTTGCATAAAGACTCATTCTAGGGTAGTATTCAGGGGATGGTAGTCATGGAATTTTTTTGGGTATGGACAAAGTCATATTATCTCCTTTCTTTCTTTCTTCCTTTATGACATAGGCCTTTTATCCACATTTTTATCTTTAGTCTGAGTTGAGTCATGTGGTTCTGCTTTTCCTTCCTCATGACTTGAGGCTACTTAGTCTACGCCTATGTGTCCCTTAGCTTGGTTCAAGAACTCATGACAGTTCTTGGGCTTTCTTAGTCTGGACAATACCACCATAAGGGCTGCATTATTAGAAAAAATTTCTACCTCCATAGTTTGTTTATTGAATCTTTTAAGATGATCACTTTGCACTTACTTCATGCTTACCAAGCACTTTTTAGGAGTAGTTCTAGACTTGGAACCTATGAATCGAGCTAGAAATGTAGAGGCTAGGTCCGTCCAGCTTTTGATAGGCCTCTGGTGTAACCTTCTAAAATACCTTTGAGATTTGTCCCCTAGTGTACAGGGAAAAGCTCTACACATGATAGCGTCATTGGCTCCTTGTAGCTCCATCCATGACATGTACTTAACTAGTTGGCCAAAAGATCTTCCTTTCTTGCATTTTTAGGTTGTCTTTAGGGGTTCAACCAAAATGTCCTTTGTAAAAAGGGAGTGACGTTTTGCAAAATATTCTTCGATTATCCCTTTATCTTTAGTCTCTAGGTCGATTATGTACTTCTTCAATTGATTTATATATGGTTCATTGTCTTCTCTTTTGTGAGCTCCTTTTGGGTAAGGTTAAGTTGTTCATTCTTGGGCATAAGTGATCATTGAGTCCCTAACATGTCGAAAATGCTTCTAATTTTCCTTAAGGTCCAATCTGTTTGAGGATGAGGGCTCCTTGCTTCACTTGATTTATTTTTGAAGGATTCATTTTCAATAAAATACATGCTCTTTCGAATTGGAGCTCATTTGCTCTTTCCTCATATAGGAGATTCCACCTTGGTTTCGGCCATTGGGGCAATGGTGCCTATCTTTGCTCTATTCTCAAAAAAGTTGTTGTGATGCATTCTATGACCATTTCTGGAAGATGAAAGCTCATGATTTTAGTGGAATGGGACACCAATAAATTTTAACAATATATTTTATAAGGTTCACAATTATTTAATCACGTATTTTATCAATTTTTATTAAAATATATTGTAAATCTAATTTTAATATCATCGAGGCAAAGAATGAGTCCCTACCAAAAATTTTAGTCAAAAATATTTAAAAGTCGAAATTAAGTAGACAAAGTCCTTGGGGATTTTGGAAAAAATTGTATCTTAAAATAATATTTTTTCTTATTTTATTATTGTTTTAGGAATCTTGATGGATATTATTGAGAAAATAATATATTTTAAATAAAGATATGATGAGAAATACGTGATTAAAAAATAAAGAAAAAATGATTGATGAAATGAAATATTATTTTACCGAAGGAAATATATTTTAAATAATTATATTTTCAGACATGCGTGTGCTTCAAAAGAAGGAAAGGGCTTTATTCTTCACCGATGGAGTGGAGGCGAGGAAGAAGAGGGAGGAGCAATCAGACATTCCTGCCGCTGCGCACCACAGCGCCCACGCACTTCTCCAACACCGTTTCTTGCTGGTAAAAGTTAAAATTATTTCGTTTACTAGTTTAATCAGAATCGTCATTTCGTTATTTTTATGAATTGTACAGGTATTGCGATTTGAAGTTTTTGGCCCTCAATGAACCTCTGTTTCGTTTCGGTCGCCGGCACTCAAGGTTGGGCTCTTTTCTTTTTCCTAATTAAACGTTCTATCTTTATTCTAAGGTAATCGAAAAACGACGTGTCTTGTAGGTATTTGAGAGCCTGGTTCACGATGGGAATCGGTTTTAGTCTGGCAGTTCTGGTCGGAGTTACAGTGGTCGGTCGTTTCATCATCATTCTAAAAAACTCATTTTAAAAATAATAGGAAAATGGGTTTCTTTTCGTGTCTGTTCCTTTCCTAGATCATTACTAATTTCGTCGGTTGTTCAGATTCTTCTCTCGGAATTGGCTCGAGCTCTACTTGCTTACACAGGGAATGCAAAGCTTGAAAATACTTCATTCAGCCTTTCCCCTTTGGTTAGCATACAATCCTATATCAACACTTTTAGCCAGAAGACCGACAATATCTAGTTGACTGGAGGGGGATAGTAATTCTACTTTTGTGTAAGAAGTAATCTAAAACTGTTATGTCTTGATTTTCCATGTACAATTTTGGTTGGAGGGAAATAGTGGTTTTCCTTGCTCAGATTGCTACTTGCTTCATCGCGAAAGTTCATGAGCTATGATACAGGATCTTAGAATGACACTTCTCTTGATGGACAATACCATATACATGGAATTTATGTAATCTTTAAGCTGGTATTGTTTAGTAGTTTGATGATAGGAGTTGAATAGCTAGGGCAAGAAATGGTAACTCATCTGAGTGAGCAACTTCAAGAGTACTTCAATATATTATGAGATTATTAGCAATTAAATGACTAATGTAATCCGAGCACTCACTTAATTGTCGCAGTCCCTAGACAGTTTAATGCCAGTTTTCTTACATAAGGCTCGTGCAGATTTCAAGACTGAACATTTCACTCCCCAGTATTGGATACATCTGTATATCTTCTGTCATATCTGTATTCATCCATGAGCTCGGTCATGCTCTTGCTGCTGCAAGGTTAAGACACTCTCTCTTTTGCCTACTGCATGCACAGAAAACCTCTCCTTTTATTTCTTCTCCTTCATGAATAGTTTTGCTTCTTCCACTGCAGTCGCCATCAATACCTTATTGTCAACATATAATTTTCTTTTGTTCTGAAAGAACCAAATGAACCTTGAACTAGCAATATCTACATAACATCACCGTCTTAGTGAATATGATACTATGAATTGCAAGTTAAAAATGTTTTGTTGGGTGTTTCTATTTCTTTTAACGTGGCCATGTTCCTAGACATGGAAAAAAGGTGAGATTTCTTTTGGAATTCCTTTTGTGCATGTAGGGGTTACAGTATGAACAGGAATTAGGAAGGTTTGAGAGTATGGATACTGCTTGACGGGTTTCTACTGAACCGCTCAAATAGTAGCACAACTAGAACTTTCATGTATTTTAAATAATCAAAATTTAAACTATTCAGTTTTATAAAAATTACATGCATGTTTCTATACTGACTCATAATTCGAAAATATGATAATTTCCTGGGAACAATAGCAGCTAGATGCATAATTGAACAACAAAGTATGTTTGACAAACTAAATTGATGTGAAAGTATATGTTTTACAATGTTCATGCGTTTATTTTTTCTGACGCAAGGGTATATGTTTTGCAATGTTCATGCATTCCTTTTTGTTGACGTGCAATTTTCACTAGTGTTTTACTAGGCATTTAAATATCATATTACTTTGTGGTGAGCACCATGTGCACAAGTGGTTTGATTGGAGGATGGTTCTCACAATGATTATTGTAGGCACGCCTTTTGCGGGAAGCAGTGAGGGCGTACATATGGAGTATGTTGCTGTCTTTTTGGCTGTTTCTTTCCCAGGAGCTCTGGTGGCTTTCAATCATGATTCTTTGGAAGCATTAGCTGGAGTGGCTACCCTTCGTATATACTGTGCTGGAATTTGGCATAATGCAGATTATGCAGTAGTGTTTTTTCTTGATGGAGAATCCATCCTAGAGGGTACCCTACACCACTTGAATTTTTTGAGCCAAAGGAAGAAGGGTCATATTCTTCGAAGTTGTCTGCTTGTAGGCACTGTTATTTCCATCGTTTTTGTCTTGCGGATACTCTTTGTCATGTTGTAAGCTGAGACCATTTCCTCGGAGAATTTGATGTCCATTTAAGAAGCATGTGAATTTGTATCTTTGACCTTAATAAACCTTCCAGGTTACTCTCAGAAGATCAAGAATCCATTCCAAGAAATCTTCATTCATCGTAGATTGACTACATCTTGAGTGCTCTGCCTTCGTTGGCTCAATTTTTGGTGAACTAATTTTGAATCATTTGCAAGATTCAGATTTCAAAATAATTGCAGGAAGAATTAATAATGTCGGTATAAAATCTTCAGGGGTTTACTTGAAGCTTATTTCTCATTTCAAGCAATTTCTTGTTGAAACAATGAGACATGTTATTTCCAAATCGTGCTATATACATCTGTATAATTGTCCCGTGGAATGAGTAGAAAACCTAACAATATGTAGAAGCATCCGCCCATGCCTGTGGAATAAATATACTTCAACTTGCACATACATTTGGTTTGATTGGAGGATGGTTCTCACAATGATTATTGTAGGCACGCCTTTTGCGGGAAGCAGTGAGGGAGTACATATGGAGTATGTTGCTGTCTTTTTGGCTGTTTCTTTCCCAGGAGCTCTGGTGGCTTTCAATCATGCTTCTTTGGAAGCATTACCTGGGGTGGCTACCCTTCGTATATACTGTGCTGGAATTTGGCATAATGCAGTAGTGTGTGCCCGTATCAATTATTTTTATTTGTATTCTTGAATGCAGTAACATTTAATTTTGTCACATGATGTGCTGCTGCATGTTATAATCCGAATTGCTTGAATGTCACGTGCAGTTCTGTGCAGTTTGCACCTTGGCTTTGTTCCTTCTTCCCTTCATCTTCAGTCCATTCTACATACATGGCGAAAGTCCCATGGTATTTGAGCTTTAACATTTCCTTGTACTGGGAGGTTAAATTAGGTGTCCATGCTCCTAAATTAATGCATTTGCTAAGCAGCTCAATTGAATAGTCTTTACTTGTCAAATTGCAATAGGTTTTGGATGTGCCTCCCATGTCACCATTATCTAGTTATTTGTCACCTCGTGATATAATTTATTCACTGGATGGCGTCCGCATGCATACTGCTCAAGAGTGGATGGAAATGATTACTTTGCTGAGTAAGCAGAACATCAAAGACTTGGTCAGTTCTGGTGAATTTAGAGGAAAAAGCAGAATAGGGTATTGTGTTCCTCATTCTTTAATTGAAGAGAGCACTAACATTCAGTTGAATTGGAATCAAACAAATTGTCCGAAGGAACTTATTGCATTTGCATCTATGTCCTGTTTGGATCCAAGCAAGTCTGAGGATGTAAGCTCTGGAAATAATTATCAAAATATAAGAGAAACTGTTCAATGTTTTAATGCTAAGGATATTGTTAAGCTTAAGAGATGTGGTTATGGTTCGGAAAAGGCTCCAAGACGTAGTAATCGCTGCCTGTGTTCAGAGGTAGAATATTTACTTGGCACATTGAGACACAATTGTCTACAAATGAATCCTTGCACCCTATTGGTCTATAATGTAACCTATGACACTTATACTTGTGGACACAGGCTGAATCTTGCTTCTCTCCAGTGGAGCCTCCAGGTCTGGCATGGGTTGAGATAACTTATTCAAGGCCTTCTTCTCCAGAATGCCAGAATCATCAAAGAAGTATATTACCAGACAATAAGATTCCTAATATTAGAGAAAGAAGATGCCTCCAGTCTCTTGTTTTTATTGGTGATGTGATCTCCATGGCGCATTCAGTCCATTTGACTTCATATCAACCTCGCTGGTCAATTGATTTTGCTGCAGATCTTCCAAATCTAATAGAAAAACTTTTGACATGTGCTTTCCATGTGTCTATGATACTAGCTCTTCTAAACAGTCTGCCGGTATGTTGTCTACCATTGCATGTTTTACTTTATTTATTTTGATGATAAATTGCTGTAATGTGCACATCTGCCACTCTATATATGGTCTTGTGCCAATCGATTGACAATAATTTCAGCTAAGTGCTGGAAGAGATGGTTGGACTCGTGTTATAAACCTTGGAGAAAATAAGATCTTACTTTTTCTCATTATCCTTGGCATACACGCATCACCTGTCTAAATTATTCAACAATAGCGGTCCTATTATTATGTAAAAGTTTTACCGGGAATGGCAGATTACTAAGCTAACAAATTGGAATCTTTGAGTGAAAGACAAATGAATAATTTGAGAAATGAAGAAGTGAATTTTGAAACCCTGCCTGTTACTTTCTGATTGTTTGTCATGTGCTGGAAATGATATTGAGGAGTCTTACTAAGGCTCTGTTTGAGCCCCATTTTTTGGGAAATAGATTTTGTGATATTGATTTTTTTGGAGACTGTTGTTTAAAAGTAGGGAAAAGCTTGGATTTACTTGTAAAATTATTTTATGGGAAAATGTGTAGTTGACAATGAGTTTGGGGGAAATGAGTTTTTTAGAGAATGGGGCTCAAACAGGGGCAACAGTGGATGGTGACTTCAGCCAAAATTCTATAATGGAATGGGGGATATAGAAAAAGAATAAATGTAGATAAAGAAAGAGTTGAGATGAAGATCCCACCCACCACCTTTGCTTAGCAGCTGATAAAATATCAGAGCAAAGTTGCTGCCAGTAGGCCATCACAGCCACAGTAATATAAAAAACGAGGCCTCTCCCATTAGCCTTTTGTAGCTTTAATTTAACATAGGCTGATGGTTCAATGTCCCTGATCCAAAAGTCTCATTTATGAATCATATAATAAGCTCGGTGCCTTACTAGGAAACCATAAAGAATTTAGAATATTTTCAGAATCCTATGAGATTCATAAAATTAATATAACTATTACTGTGTCTGAGATACATGAGCATAAAGAACTGACTAGTTGATGTTGGCAAAGATTGGGATCTGGTGCCAACAGGTGGATCATATGGCATGTGTGAGGGGCTGTTGGCAAAAGATAATGGTTAGAGTGGTGCTGGTGGTAGCATTAGTATTTGTATGTGATGATTTTGCTTTTGGATGGCGAGGATGGTGCTTCTTTTCATACTTTGTCCCTCGAGAAGGGGGGATGAAATGTAGCATTTTAGTTAGTTATGATGTGACAGGTTGTTATCTAGAGTAGCCCAAATTAAAGTGTAGATTTACTTGGGGTGTGGTGCGAGAAAGTGGATTGTAAATGTGACCGGCATTCTAAATTATTCTAAATCCATGCTTGGCATGGTTGGTTCTTAGTAACAACTTAAGATAAGTGAATCCTAAAATAGATGAAATGCGCTCGACAAATGGATATAATCTAAGTGAATCTCCTTTTCCAGGAAGATGGGATCTTTCATCTCCTTATCCATCTTGCTGCCAGCTATTTTAACCATTGAAATGAATATTGTTTCTCTTACTACCAAAAATACCACCTTGGGTACAAAATAGGATTCCAAATGCTCCGACATCAAACATATAAAGTTTGCCAAAGCCTTATAATTGAGGTACTGACATAATATTAGAAGGATATTTTTATATTTAGTTTCCAATTTTGATATTTATCCCCTGTTTGGTTTGGATTAAAATTCGAGTCAAAGTCAACAATTAATTTTAACCACGCATTTCATAGGACCCAGTGACCCACAACTTTTCAACCATATATTTCATAAACTTTTATCAAAATCTACTAATTTTTTTTATTTTAATCTCTACCAAACAAGGTGTTAATTTAAGATACATAATTAAGGATTCATTTTAATGTATTTTCCTACCTCAACTAAGATTAATTTACACCCTATATAAAGGGGCTTTTGCAATGTAATGAAAAGCCTTAGATAATGAAATGAATTGACATTCTCTCAATTTCTCTCCATTCCCTCCCTCTACTTCTCTCTTTCCCCCCTCTTTTCTCTTCTTATCTTCCTCTTCCCCTTCTCTTATAATTGTTATATTACATCATTCGTCAATTTGGTATTAGAGATCAAGCCCCGTTTCCTTTGACCAACACATATAAGCCCGTCATTCACAATCCTTAACCAACCACTTGTTTCCATCCAATCCATATACACCACCACCATCCAGCCATACAACCACCTCCCCTTTTTATTTCCCTCTTTCTACCTCCTTTTCTCCTCCTCTCTCTTATTTCCGGTGGGTTCTTATAATTCTCCTGTAACATCTATTACATCCTGCGCCAGGTACCAATCACGTGTGTGAACTGTAATGGCTTAGTAGAGAACTTCCTATCACTGTATGCTTGCATCAAGGTTTTGTCTTTAGATACTATCTCTTCTCTTTTGTCACGGATGAGCTTAAGAGACACTTTCAAGGTAAGGTTCCTTGGTGTGTATCATTAACTGATTATATAGTTTTTTTGTAGATGAAACTGGAAGGAGTTAAATTGGTCAGAACTTGAAGGAGCACTTAGGTTAAGTAAAGCCTAAAAAGAGTGCATACAGTGTCGTTTTTGCTACTTTTGGAAATTGTAATGTCTTTTTCTTTTCCCTTTATGAATTATAGAGCTAGCCACAATCAAATTCGAACAAACAAAAAGTTGAACTTCTGAATCATTCAAAGGGTTTTTTTCGCTTGGCGTGTGCTTATCATATTAGGTTTTCTTAATTTCATAGAATTATTCTTGAAATAGGAAGTGTCTGTGTATTTGATAAAAACGTCATGGTAGTAGGAAAATATATCGAACGTGTGTAATTTTGAATAGGATATGTCACACGGGGGATATAATTGTAAATGGACCCCTCTATTCAGACTCAAGTACTTATTTATACACTGAATATTTGGACGTATCCCATTCAAATCCTTGATTTTAGGCATAAAATGTTAGATTCCGATGAATCTGACACTTGGGAATGCATTTGTGTCTCAGACATTATGCAAGTCCATATAACGTTGATTGTAATTGGACATTGCCTAACCTAAGATATGTCCACAATTTTTAAAAGGGTATAGATATAAATCATTATTCGGAGATTAGGTTTTGTTCTATAACTAAGAACATTTGAAATGTGACTTAGTTTCTCTCAATTAGATGACAAAATATTTATATTGGAAAAGGCAATAGTTTTATATGGATGCAATATTACTTTGAAAGAGTCTAAGTGGTAAATAAGTGGAAGATGCTTCTTTTGTGGCAACTCATATCTGTTACAAGTTTATAGGATTTAGATGTTTAACATAAGCAGGATGCATTGAATAAGATTTGATTGTCCCATCCGAACAAGCAGCTTGTTCTGGCCTTCTCAGTAAGGGTGGCAAAAGATAAAAGCTCGGATGGATTAAAACTTCCCTTGTTCTTTAGCATCATAATTCATTACTCAATTCTTGTGTGATCAGAATCTCTTTTTCCCCCTTTGCTGTTGCTATCTGATATTTATGTGTTGCAACTTTAGCAGTTTATTCCTCACGTTTCCCTGTCTTGTCTCTATGTTGATATTCTAATCTTCTATTTTCCAATTAGCATTTTGCTTTAGTAACCTGAGATTGTCAGATTATTTGTTAGCATTGTTATTTTCTTGACAATAAGTTTATTGTCAGAATAAGGTGCAAGTAACGAAACTTCCGGAACCATCAACTAATATCTATAGATCTTGCAGCTTCAAAGTTTGAAATAACATAATACTACTATCAACCCTGCCGTCCGCACAGTATGGGAAGGGCATGCAAGTAATTTGATGTACTTCTAATTCTGGCATGAACACAGTACAATTTACCCCCTGTTTGACCGCCATTATTTTTGAACTCTTTTTTCTACGTACTCATTTTCAACCACACATGCACACAATAAAATATTTTTGCGTATAAACTCAAAAACTTTTCTCTACTTTTTAACTACTCATTCTCCTAAAAATCACTATTCAAAACATGGTTTTTCCCATTTAATGGTTGTCAAACAGGGGCTTAATTAATTATGATGGAGTAATGATTCTTTGCTGTCCACTTCATTAAATTAATTCGCAAGTGAAAGAACTTTCCAGATATCATGAAGGGGAGATATAGGTTGTGCTTGCTTGTTTTCCTTGAAAATTCCCTGTTTGGTATCCACTCTCTCTTGATGTTGGTACCCTTTTCTCTGGGTGAGGTACCTCGATGTATACGTTACATGTGTTGATATATGTTCCAGGTTTTTCTTTTTTGATTTTTGCTTAGATTGTCATAAAATTAAACATTTAGGTGTTATATTTTGTTTAGTCTTCTCTAATCATATGGAAATTCTCAGGTGTTTTTTCTTGATGGAGAATCCATCCTAGAGGGTACCCTACACCACTTGAATTTTTTGAGCCAAAGGAAGAAGGGTCATATTCTTCAATGTTGCCTGCTTGTAGGCACTGTTATTTCCATCGTTTTTGTCTTGCGGATGCTCTTAGTCATGTTGTAAGCTGAGACCATTTCCTCGGAATAAGAATTTGATGTCCATTTAAGAAGCATGTGAATTTGTATTTTTGACCTTAATAAACCTTACAGGTTACTTTCAGAAGTTCACAATCGATAAAATCCTCTCATACTGTTCTTGGGCATGCTAGCCAAATAGTTTTAGGGTTAAAAATCTGAATCATCACTCAATTTTGCTTAAAGTTTTCATTGGGTCATTTAACTTTAAAAGATTCCCCGTTAATTACTGGACTTTGAGAAAATGTAATACAATCCATCACTCACTAAATGGCCGTTGAAAAATTGACAAAATTGCTGACGTGGCTAATGGAACAGCTTATGTGGCACTCTGGCAATCAGTGGATGTCAAGTAATGTAGTTCATGATGTGGATTAAGTGTGTTCCATATACACGTTTTTCCTCCAAAAAAAGAATTTGAAAATCTCCAAATTTTACAGGTCCATCTTCTCCTCCCCCAAGCCATTTGAATGCACTGGCCTCCCCAAAGCAAACAAATCATCACCCCAAAACTTGTAATAGCCTCCCTGAACCGAAAATTGTCTCCCCAAACCTGTAATTGCCTCCCGTAAACCTGCAATCGCCGCCTCCAAATCCAAGAACCCAAGCAGCCCGTGGAGTATGAGAAACTCACAATGGATAAACTAAGAGCTATGATCGGCAAATATTGGATGATGGCAGAAACTAGTAGCCCTCATTTCGTGATTGCACGTCCTGTGACTTGTTAGACTTGAGGTGTGATTTGTCTGTTGATTGCTTTCATATTGGCAGAAGCTTAGGCTCGAATGGCCATAAAAGGTGAAACATTCAGCGAAATAGCTTCTAACTATGCTTGGGCGATAGTACTTGCTCAATCTGCTGGAGGGATTGTGGGTACTATTGCACCTGCATTCAGATGGTTGACTGCAGTAAATTTTTCATACTTGAAGAAAGGCCTGATGAGCTTTAAGAATGCGTTCAAACTCGAGGCTTACTGGACTCAGATGCTGGAGTGGAAGGAAAGCTCCTAAACATGTTTAGGAATTTGGTGATGTGGGGGGGGGGGGGGGGGGTTTCTAATGATTTGATATCCTGATATAGATCGAATCTACAAACACGCTAACAAACAGATTGCACCTTAAGAAAACAAACGATTTTCTTATTTCATGAACAACCAATGGTGTTCCATGCAAGCTATGCCATTTACGCACAACCTTCGTTGAGAAAGTCAAAGATCCCAAGCAATATTCCTGTGATTGGATCTGATTAGGAAACAAATATAATGTAATTTATTATTTTCCATCATTGTAATATTCAATCCATTAATAGCAGATTGTAGAAGCTATATATACTTGTACATTACACAGAGACAACCATTGAATAAAGATTATTCATTCTTCCAAATTTCACATGGTTTCAAAGCACAGTTATATTTTTCTTTTTTCCGATTTTTGGGTAAAAAATCTTGCAGTCTCCATCATTTAAACCTCCAAAATCACATTTTTTCGAACCCTGTAACTCGTTTTCTCCTTTTTCAGTCATGGGTGATAAATCTGAACAAAACTTGTCTAATGACTCCACTAGCCCTTACTTTATTCACCATTCTAATCATCCTGGGATGATACTTATTTCCACTAAACTAGCAGGTGATAATTATAGCACTTGGTGCCGTTCCATGTCCATTGCACTCAATGCGTAAAGCAAGTTTAGGTTTGTTGATGGAAGTGTAACACAGCCATCTGCAGATAAGAAGCAAACAGATTCTGCTCTTTGGCAACGGTGTAATGACATGATATCCTCAATACAGTTTATGCAGATCTCGCCACTAGTGTTGTCTATATGCAGACGGCCAAAGAAGTTTGGGATGATCTAAAAGAACGTTTTTCTCAGCAAAACATGTCTCGTCTCTTTCAAATTCATCGTGATCTTGCACGCCTTACACAGAACCAACAACCAATCAACGTGTATTTCACCAAACTAAAGAGTCTATGGGATGAGATGGATTCTTACCAGACTGTCAAATCATGTTCTTGCACTCCGTGCTCTTGCGCTGCTATGAAGTCCAATCATGAACAGGCTGAGAGAAATAAGGTACTACAAATTTTAATGGGATTGGATGTGTCTTATTCCGCTATTTGTGGACAGATACTGTTGATTCAACCCTTGCCTTCTATTCGATCTTCTTATTCCATGTTGACACAAGAAGAGAAACAGAGGGACATGGCTGCTGGGGCTAGCATCATCGAACCTGCAGCCATGTTAGTTCGAATAGGCCGTGGGAACAGCACTAGTGGGGGTAAAGGTCGATCGACTGAGAAGAAAACATCCCACTGTTCTCATTGTGATGTAGACTATCACACCATTGGCACATGCTGGAAGCTTAAAAGCTATCCACCGAGACACCGCCTTCATGGAAATTTCCCTGCTGGTTCCGGTGGATCAAATGACTCCAGAGATATGAGAGTAAGGGGAGCAAAAATTCATCAGTCAACAATGTGACATCCAATACTTCCCCAAGAACAACAGATTCTTCGCCCACTCTGACTGCAGATCAATTTCAGCAACTTTTGTCCATGATGAGTCAAAAAATTGGCCTTGATTCTAAGGCCAACATTGCAGGTGGAGTTTCTTCTACTCAATGGGTTATAGATAGTGGTGCTACTGACCACACATCTAAACATCCATTAACTAATGCTACTACAACTCCGTCTCTGCCACCGGTTGCATTACCTAATGGGACTCGAGTCCCTATCAATTATGTTGGGATTTTTCATTTTGGCTCTAAATTGTCTCTTTATAATTTTTTGGGATAACCTCTTTCATGACAAATTTAATCTTTATCAGTCGAATTACTCGATCATTGGGATGTTCAGTAACATTTTATCCTAATTTCTGTATTTTACAGGACCTGGAGACGAGGACGATGATTGGTTGGGAACGACAAAATAATAGACTGTATTATTTGGTGGATTCGAAGCAACAGGTATCACCTACAACCACTTCCTTTCCAAAGGCCTTATCCATTACATGGCACCACAGACTTGGTCACCCTTCATCTTCGCGCTTGCAACTGTTAGCGAAGAATTTACTTGATTTTTCTTATTCTTCAATTACACCTTGTGACATTTGCCCTTTGGCAAAGCAAACTCGATTGTCTTTCAGATTAAGTCGTATTAATACTAAACATGCTTTTGAACTTATACATTATGATATTTGGGGACCCCATAGAGTACTGTCCCATTCTGGCGCTCGCTATTTTCTTACTATTGTTGATGCGCCATAAATTTGAAACACTATTTGGTTAAATCTTTTATTGCCTATGCTTCAACACAATTCCACAAGAACATTAAAATGATTAGAACCGATAATGGGAGCGAATTTGTTTCTATGCATACTTTCTTTAGTGAACATGACATTATTTTTCAATGTTCATGAGTCTCTACCCTCCCCCCCCCAACAAAATGGAGTAGTAGAACGTAAACATAGACATATCCTTCAAACTGCGCGAGCTTTGTATTTTCAATCTCATGTGCCACTAAACTTTTGGGATGATTGTATTCTTACATCTGTCTATCTCATAAATTGCATTCCCACTCCACTCTTATCGGACCTTACACCTCTTACACCTTATGAGAAATTGTTTGGTCACAGTCCATCATATACACATCTTCGTACCTTTGGATGCTTAGCCTATGCCAATAATCTTCACCCACAACATAAGTTTGATGTTCGAGCAAGAAAATGCATTTTTATTGGGTGCCCTTTTGAGCAAAAAGCATACAAGTTGTACGATCTTAATTCAAATCAGATTTTTACAAGTCGAGATGTCACGTTTCATGAAAATATTTTCCCTTACCACAAGGAACAAACTAATCCTGACACAAATCCCACTAATATTGCCCCAACACCTATCACAAATCTCTCAAACTTTGATATTGAGCCACAACCCATACAAGAACAATCTCATTCCCACATTCTGGAAAGTGGCCCCAATCCAGCCATTCCACATAGTCCCGTTTCTCATGCACAACCAACTGAAACTATCTCGTCTGATGAACTTGTTACTTCTCCAACACCTTTAAGATGTTACAGTGGCATTCGAGTACCACCAATTAAGCTTCATGATTATGTTTGTTCTACCGTTACGTCGTCCCCTACGCATTCTTCGATCTTTGGTCCTCATACAAGGTATCCTCTCTCCAATTATTTGTCATATAAGGGACTCTCTCAACCATATCAATCATTTATTGCACAATTGTCTTCTACTTTAGAACCTAACAGTTATGCAGAGGCCTCAAAACATTATGAATGGCACCAGGCCATGGATGAACTTCAAGCTCTTCAAGCCACTAACACATGAACACTTACTCCTTTACCAGCTGTCAAGGTACCTATTGGATGTAGATGGGTTTACAAAATCAAGCGAAAATCTGATGGGAGTATCGAGCGTTATAAAGCTCGTTTGGTTGCTAAAAGCTAAACTCAACTGGAAGGTACTGACTATCATGACACTTTTTCTCCAACAGCTTGTTACTTTTCGCTGTTTCCTTGCTCTTGCTTCTTCTCATTCGTGGTCACTTCATCAACTTGATGTTCATAATGCATTCTTCCATGGTGATCTCATAGAGGAAATCTATATGCTCCCACCGCATGGTCTTTGGCGACAGGGGGAGAATTCGGTGTGTCGCCTCAATAAATCACTTTATGGGTTGAAACAAGCATCTCGTGGTTCTTCAAATTCTCACAAGCTATCTAATATTTTGGTTATGTTCAATCTAAAGCAGATTACTCTCTTTTTACCAAAAGAAAAGGAAAATCCTTCACTATGCTACTCATTTATGTGGACAACATACTCATAATAGGGAATGATTCGATGGTGATCGATGAACTGAAAGGTTGTTTAAATACCAAGCTTTGTATCAAAGACCTTGGTGAATTGAAAGATTTCTTGGGAATCGAGGCGACACGCTCGAAACAAGGTATTTTTATTTCACAAAGAAAATATCTATTGGATATTTTGAATGATGTTGGGTTTCTAGGATCGCGACCTGCAAGCTTTCCTATGGAACAAAATCTTAAATTGCTTCCTCATGATGGAGACCCATTGGATGATCCAGCCAAGTATAGAATATTGGTTGGTCGGTTGATATATCTCACTATTACGCGACCAGATATTACATATTATGTCCATTTATTGAGCAGACTCATGCAGACACCTCGAAAGCCTCATTATGAAGCTGCCCTACGAATCTTGAAGTATCTAAAAGGCACACCAGGACAAGGCATGATGTTCTCTTCCCAAAATAATTTGACATTGAAAGCGTATTGTGACTCTGATTGGGCAGGATGTCCAACTACTCGGCGTTCAACAACTGGTTACTGTATTTTCTTTGAAAATTCTCTTATCTCATGGAAAAGCAAGCTCCAGAAAACTGTATCCTTATCTTCTGCCGAAGCCGAGTATAGATCCATGGTAGCAGCATGTTGTGAACTTACATGGATACAACACCTATTTCGAGACTTGCAAATCCAAGTTCAATGGCCGATTACTTTGTTTTGTGACAATCAAGCTGCTCTTCATATTGCAGCAAATCCTGTATTTCACGAGCGAACAAGACACATCGAGATTGATTGTCATTTTGTTCGAGATAAAATTATGGAAGGAAAAGTCGTAACGAAATTTATTCCATCCATGTCACAAGTTGCTGATATATTCACTAAAGCTCTCGGAAAGGAAAGATTTCATTCTTTGTTGGTCAAGTTGGGAGTTCACAATATTTACTCACCATCTTGAGGGGGAGTGTTGAGAAAGTCAAAGATCTCAAGCAATATTCCTGCAATTGGATCTGATTAGGAAACAAATATGATGTAATTTATTATTTTCCATCATTGTAATATTCAATCCATTAATAGCATATTGTAGGAGCTATATATACTTGTACATTACACAGAGACAACCATTGAATAAAAATTATTCATTCTTCCAAATTTCACAACCTTAGGCATTAATTTATAGATTGAGATTTATGTATTATCTATTACAAACCAATTTTCAAAGTATAGGGACGAATACAAATAAATAGAACGCACTCCAAAGTCAAGTGACCTAGAGATAGTCTGGAAGAAAAGAATATTCCAATTTCAATTGATAGACTTAGATAAAGGATTGGATCACATTTGCTTTCCGAAAGTTTTGTTATCGAAAAAGGTAAAAGAAATGGGAAAACTAAAGAATAGTAGCAGATATGGTCAAAGGAGAATCCTTGTATTTCAAGAAAAGGGTTAATTTTACAAATGGTCAATGAACTTATCTAAAAATTATAAAACGATCGCTGAAGTTTAAAACTTGCAGAGACGGTCACTGAAGTTTCATGCGTTTTCACAAAGGGTCACTGAAGTTTTAATTTATTTCACAAAAGGTTACTGAAAAACCGTTATGATTTTAATTCAAACTTAAATGACCAAAACACATGTACATAAAAGCTTGACCACTTCAAGTACAAATTTCTTTTAAACAAGAATACATTATATTTTTATGTGAACTAAAAAAAAATGTGTATTAAAAGATGGGAAATCTAAGCACGATACATAAAAACATAGAAAAATATTTATATCTCATATCGAAATTTATGATCTTGTACAGATATAGGCAGAATGAGAATTAAAATATCACTTTTACAATTTTCATCTAATTTACACCAAATGTGAAACTAAATAGCAAGAAATTTACTTTTAATTGGTCGAATCGAAATGGAACGGTCCTTTCTTTCTTCTTTTAATATGTTATCCAAGCATCATGAATACTGAATATTATTCTCCACTCAAATAGGGCAGTTCAGAGTAAATTTATTGAATTGTTAGCAAATTCTCAACAGGTCACCAAACTTTAATGTAATTCAATGGGGGTCGTTGAACTTTGATTTTGCTTCAATTTAGTTATTGTAATATAATTTCAAATTCAAATTTTATCATGCCGTCTCTCAAATTAATAAAAATTACTTTAACGGACAATCATATTACAAATGACCTAATTGAAACAAATTAAACCTCGTTGATATTTTTTAAAAGTTCAATGACATAAACTCAAATTTAATCCGATTGTATTGCAAGATTAGAAATTAATAAGAAAGTGTAGCCTTGCGCCGGACAAGATTGTTTTAAAATACCAATATAAACGGAAAAGGATATTTCGGAGATGCAATAATAAAAGTTAAATTCAGTAGCTTAAATTTCTTTTGAATTTTGTTGTGAAATTGAGTGCACTGGTAAAGGATTATGCTTCATATACATAAAAATGATATATAAAGAATTACATAAAATGATGTTGGATGAAAAAATTGATTGATAAGATTAGTGTGGAAGAACAGACACTTACATATTTGGAACGTTTGGATGGTTGGCGTTCAAAGAAAATGACGTAACTTTTGTATACGGTGTTCGTTTTGGGCCATGACCAATGCCAGAAAGCTCGTGACCCATGGCATTGCTCAAAATTGATAGCCTGCCATTAAATGGTTATGAATATGTAAATAGAGAGCAATGATGTGTTAAAAGATGAATATAATAAATTTAAAAAGTAATTAATATAATATTAATACTATCGAGAAAGTCAAAATTAGGGTTGTCAATGAGTCGATTTGAGTCGAGTCGCAAGCCGAAATTCGAGACTTAGGCTCGGCTCAAGTAAAAATAGTTCAAAATTTTTTTGGCCCGAGCTGAGCTTTTGGCTCGGTATCACAAGGACGAAATCCAAGTAAAATACTTAGCCAGATTTTCGCCTATGACGGCACTAAGATCACACTTAGTCAACCCACCTATTTGTACAATGTACATACGAAGTAAAGCAACAAAGTAAAGGAAGACAGTATTACGAGTAAATCCACTTGTTTTATTACTCAACAATAATACAAGACGCGAAGGAACACTAAAGAAACACAACACGTTTTTGTGTCTCATCAGCCAGACCTTCTCTCAATTTATAGGTCAAAACTCGTGTGCGGTTAACACCCTTAACTGCCAAAGGGATAAATCAACTTAGTTGGCTAGAAAATGCTAGAAACCGTAACCCACACCTATTCCCAGCAACTGCCCACACTTTCCACCAGTATGGACTCCGAAAACTACCCAGCACATGTGCCAAACATGTCCTCCATTTGGACACCCGGATTTGTGGACTTCAGCCCACTAATAGCAAGCTGGATCAGTCCATACCTTGCTAATTTGCAACACTCTACCCACGAACAGCAAGTCGGATAAGCCCATGCCTTGCCAATCTGCAACACCTTGACACCAAGCTAAACTAAAACATCATTCTCACATTTTCCTTGCCTGAAATCCGAAGTGTGCACCATCAACACATCTTCCCACAGAATCTCGGCATGTGTGCAAGGTATTCTCATGCCATTGCGTATGTCAACCTTCAAGAGGCTGACAAACCTCCCTCACCAGAAGAGTCCGACGTCCCTGTAAGAAAAGAATCAAGATATTCCTTCACCTTATCCTCGAATTGCTACAGATCAATGTCCCTTTCATAGGTTACATCAACTTCAGTGTCACCTTTCCACAGAACAAGATAGTATGTCCATCTGTTCTTCTTACTTGCCCTCATTGTTCGATGACCCATGATCTTTGCCACTTCCTTATCATATTATTTTCTAATCATAGGAGGAGCCCTCTTGGCCTGCAACCGATCTTCTCCCACCAAACTTTCATTAAAGGGCTTTAGATAGCTTATATGGAAAGTAGGACGCATCTTCAAACGATCAAGTAGCTTCAGTCGGTATGCTACCTTCCCAACACGCTTGATTACTTCGAAGGGACCATCATATTTTTGAACTTGCCCACGATGCACGGTCTTGCTACTAATCTTTTTCCGAATTTGGGTAGTCAATTTCAACAAGATTTTATCACCAACTTGGAACTCCACGTGTCTCCAGTTCTGATCAGCATACTTCTTCATTCTTCGGGCAGCCTTCGCAAGATTGACCTTACTTGCTCAATCATTTCCTACCTGTCTTGAACAAATCCAAAACCAACTAGACATACAATGTGTCCCCTTCTTTCACAATCTCGAGAAGAGTCTTGGGCATATGTCTCAAAGTTAACTCGACCGGACACATCCCTATAGCAGATGATTGATGGAGATTGTAGCAAAACTGAGCTGTATCAAGTAAGGCAACCCAGTTCTTCTAACTGGATGTAACATAATATCTGAGATATTCCTCTAGCGTTGTATTTATCCTTTCCGTCTGACCATCAGTCTGCGGATGATTTGTCGTTGAAAACTTCAATTCAGACCCCATCATGTTGAACAGCATGGTTCAGAATTTTCCTGTTAACCGCGAATCCCGATCAATCATAATATCCTCGCGTATTCCAAAGTACTTCACCCCATTTTTTAAGAACAATCCAGCAGCAACGTCTGCAGCGCACTCATGTGAAGCTGGAATGAAGATTGAATATTTCGAGAACCTGTCCACCACCACCATAATGGACTTGAACCCATCAACCTTCAGGAAACCAAAAATGAAATCCATAGAAATCGACTGCCAGGACCTTTTTGGAACCGACAAAGGCTGGAGCAAACCTGCCTCTTTCCTCCTTTCTGTTTTATCCTGCTGGCACGCCAAGCAAGACTTCACATACTCCTCTACCTCGTTACCCATCTTTGGCCAATAATACGATTTCGAGAGCAAAGCTAGCATCCTTTCAATACCCGGACGGCATGCCCACAGCGGATCATGAGTTTCCTTCAACAGTGTCTGCCTCAGTCCCCGACCTGAAGGCACATACAATCTACTGTCTTTGGCATAAATCAAATCGTCTTCAATCCAATACCATCTCACCACGTCATCTTTAGTTTTCTGCAACAACTTGGTATAGGCAACATCCTTCTCAGTCCACTGCTTGATTTTGTCAACAAAATCTAATTCAACCGTCATCAAAATTGACACATATGCTTCCACAGAATTTCGACTAAGTGCATCCGCAACCTGTTTCTGCTCGCATGGCTTGTACCAATAAACCAATAGCATGATCAGATGCATCAGTGTGTACTTCAAATGGCTTATCGAAGTCAGGCAGCTGCAGCACTGGTTCAGTTGAAATGGCTTGTTTTAACTTCTCGAAAGCGTGTTGGCACTCTTCAGTCCATTCCCACTTCCGATCCTTCTTCAGTAAGTCCGTTAAGGCATTCACTTTCTTGGAATAGCCTTGAATGAACCGTCGATAATAGTTGGCTAATCCAAGAAAGGAACGTAGTTCAGCAACCTTGGATGGACTTGGCTACTCCACGATAGCATTCACCTTCTTTCCATCCATTCTGATTCTTCCTTGACCCACCCAGTATCCCAAAAAC
Organism: Fraxinus baroniana; assembly: GCA_903798355.1. Classification (NCBI taxonomy): domain Eukaryota; kingdom Viridiplantae; phylum Streptophyta; class Magnoliopsida; order Lamiales; family Oleaceae; genus Fraxinus; species Fraxinus baroniana. The sequence goes on along the minus strand of CAIGRO010214200.1, from coordinate 1,625 downwards.
ATTACTTCCGACCAACAGAACTCGCATTTCTCCTACTTGACATACAATTGGTGTTCTCTTAGCCATGAAAACACCTTGCTTAAATGGACAATATGATCACCAAGTGATCTACTGTATATCACAATGTCATCCAAATAGAAGACCACAAAATCATTCAGGAACTCGTACAGCACACCATTCATTAAGTTGTAGAAAGTAGCAGGTGCATTTGTAAAACCAAATGGTATAACCAAAAATTCGAATAAACCATACCTCGTCACACAGGCAATCTTTGATTCATCCCCTTAAGCAATTCTCACTTGCCAATAGCCCGACCACAAATCCAGCTTGGTGAAGAATGAAGCCTTCACCAACCGATCAAATAAATCAGCAACATTAGGTACCGTGTACTTATTCTTCACCGTCACCTTATTCAGTGCACGATAATCTACACACATCCTCATGGAACCATCATGCTTCTTCTGAAATAGAACTGGGGCACCGTAGGGAGCTTTCGAAGGCTGAATGAATCCTACATCAAGTAAATCATCAAGCTGCCTCTTCAACTCTCAACGGAGCCATTCGATATGGGGCTTGTACTGGAGCCCTTGGACCTAGTTCGAGTTCAATTTTGTGATCAACAGCATGAGGGGGTGGGAGAGTTCTTGGAAGTTCTGGAGGCATCACATCAATGAACTCTTCCAAGACACTAGCCACCTGATCAAGTACCTCCAAAACCTAATCTTCTTTGATCTCGATCAAAGCTGCAATGTAAGTCGTCTCTCCTTTCTTCAGACCTACCTTAAGTTGTTTTATAGATTGCATGTCAACTTGAATATGCTTCCCTTTATTCCTGTCAAGATGTCTCACTGTACATGATAAGGACGTTTCTACACGTTTAATTCGGTTCACAAACATGGATAACTGTCGATAAATGTGCAGAATATAGCTTAATTCAATGTAATATATGTTTGCAGGATATCAACGATGAACATGGGAAAAATTAGGAAAAACAAGCAAAAAATGGCTTAAATGAAGCAAAAATTAGAGTTTGAGGACTCAAGTACAATTACTGAAAAGTTGTGTCAATCTCACGATGAAGATTTGAGAGTGTTAGGCATCAATTAGATGAGTAAAGAAGCCAAATGGATGAAATATAGTTGAAGTATTATCACATATCAACTTCTAACTGAAAAAGTTATACTTCAAATTTTCAGTCTTAGTTTGAGACCCATTTTTGGCATAGAAGAAATTCGAATTTGAAGATTTATAATTGTGGAAGATTTGTAGCCCTTCGAGTACTTTTTCAACGCAATTTGAATCACCTTAAGCTGGATATCAGGAGAGAATGGTATAACCAAAATACGAAAAGCTGCCCTACGGGAAAAATACGGTTGTTCCATGCGATCACATGGCATATAAGCATACGGTCGCCCAGGCCTTGACAGAAAATTCCAGAGACACAATTGGTTGTTCCATGTGATTGCATGGCATATAACCATGCGATCGCCCAGGCATTGATAGAAAATTCCAGAGACACAATTGGTTGTTCCATGTGATCGCATAGCACATAACCATACGATCCCATGGAACAAATCCAGTGCGGAATTTTTGGTTTTCTTATCCGACTCCAACTCGTATGGTAA
>CAIGRO010214180.1:0-10519 GCA_903798355.1 Fraxinus baroniana | reverse complement strand
GACATTAATATGAAGATTAGAAACCTTCCCATCTTCTGTGACTGAGAAATGATGAGGGGAAAGGTTGGAGATAAGTACACCACAATATTTATTATTTTTTGTTTCAATTTTTGTGTTTATTGAATTAAGACTATAATTTTAATTTTATTGTGGTGTATTTATTAAAAATATATTTTAAATGTGGTGTGATTATAATATGGTATAGAAATTAAAATTTATAGTGGTAATATAATTATTGATTAAAAAAGAAGTTAACGAAAGATTGAGAAAGATTCTATATATATTGAATCTGTCCCAAAAAACATACGCGTTCTTCCCCTCCCTCCCTCTCCCACCTAATCTTCTCCCTCCATATCTTGCCTTCTATACCCCAATTTTTCATCAAGAGAAATACAATCGATTGTGTTTTGGTTTTCCCTTCAAATGGGTTCGTCGTTTTCGTTCTTGTTTTCGCATGGAAAGTCAGTGATAGACCCGTCGCCGGAGCCAGGCCTTGGGGACTTGCCGGAGATTTGCGTGGCGTCGATTATTGGGTGCCTTGACCCACCGGAGATCTGTAGGCTTGCAATGTTGAATCGGTCCTTCAGGGGGGCTTCTTCTGCGGATTTTGTGTGGGAATCTAAGTTGCCTTTGAATTATGGCTCTATTGTGGAAAGGTTGTTTGAGAATGATGGTGCGAATTTTGAGGGTTCTTGCAAGGATTTGTGTAAAAAGGATGTTTATTCCAGGTTGTGCAAATCCAATTCTTTTGACGGTGGCTCTAAGGTCTAATTTCTCCCCTTTTCTTTTCATTTTTTTTATCAGATTTATAAAACCCTAATCTTAAATTTTTGTTTTATTATTATTTTTTTTGCAAAAATTAAAATATGGAAATAATGGGACAATCAACAACGTCTCCTATGGAAATTTTGTGATTTTATCTGTAATTGATGATTATTTATTTATTTGTTTTAGTAGAAATTAAGCTGCATTGAAAACATTTCAAGAATTCTGAAAGATGGATTCTTAATTTTTGTGAAAATTCTTAAAATATTTTATCCTGGTTTTCATATACTTTGATGGGTGTTTTAATGAGTATGAAAGATAAAGGTAAAATAGTCTTTTCACTTACGATGTTAATGGGGTTTGTTTATTTGAATTATGTGCAGAAAGTCTGGTTGGATAAGAGTAAAGGAAAGATTTGCATGTCAATATCATCAAATGGATTGGCAATAACAGGGATTGATGACCGGAGATACTGGAGTCGAATTCCAACTGAAGAATCGAGGTGAGGTTTTCAAAATATTTTTGTCTTCATCAATTAACTTAAAGAGGTAGGAATTGGGATTGAATACACTTTCATCCATCATGTGTTTATAGATTTTAGTGTCAAAATCAAACTTTTTCGGGGCATATTATGGTGACATTTGTTATTTCTGGAGGTACCTGTTTTCTTCTATTGAAACCTTGAGCACCTATAATTGATTGTTTCTATTGAAGTCTGTGTTGGATTTTCTTTCCGTTATAGTTGCTCAATGATTGTCCTAGCAGGAGGGGTAAGAACAGTTGGTATTAACTTGTAGACTAGTAAGTGGACAGCCTTAAACATTAGTTCTAGTGGGGTTTAGGTTTTCTCGAAACATATTTCAGTTGTTCTTAGTTTTTGTAGTTAGCAAGCAGTACATGAACTGTACATTGTGACTCAATTCTTCCATGTAGGTTTCACTCAGTTGCATATGTCCAGCAAATCTGGTGGTTTGAAGTAAATGGGGAGGTCGAGTTCCCCTTCCCGGCAGGTTCTTATAGCCTCTTCTTTAGACTGCAGTTGGGACAAGCATATAAAAGGTTTGGTCGTCGGGTTTGTAATGCCGAGAAGGTTCATGGTTGGGATAAAAAGCCTGTCCGGTTCCAGCTTTCAACTTCCGATGGTCAGCAAGCAACGACACAGTATTACTTGAAGGAAGTGGGAAAATGGATTCGCTATCACGCCGGGGATTTTGTTGTTGCAGATTCTAGCAAATTAACATTTGTCAAATTTTCAATGACACAAATTGATTGCACACACACTAAAGGTGGTCTTTGTGTAGATTCTGTTGTTGTATATCCTAGTGAGTTTAAAGAGAGGTTACAGTGTTTTTAAAAACTTTAGCCTCTAGATAGTAAGCAATCAGAGGGAAGTAATGTAGGCATGTAGGTACATTGGTTACTTTTGTAGCTTTTTAGAGTCTACAAAGGCAGTTCTTATCCATGAATTTTCAATCTCAAACTAATGTTATTAATACCATGGACATCATAAAATTTTAATGTCAGATTATTGTTATAAATTAACATCTGTTTGCTTATGCATATGGACTGCTTGTTCAATCTTAGTTGAACCCTTCCTCCTCGAGACAGGATAAGCAGATGGCTATTTCAGTCGCTTGTGTGTTATGTCTCTACATGCAAGTGTTGCTCATTTGGTAAGTTGAACGAAGAAGTTCGAACAGCATTATAAAGGTGTAAAATCAAGTTTAAAACTATATCAAACATTTCCATATTGTATAATTTCGATTGAGCAATCAGTTCTGGAAATATTGCTCGACTTTACATCTATATTTATTCCCATAATCTTTCGATAATTCAAGAAATTAAGGTGCAAAGCTGTAATGCAACCTCCCTAATGAGAAAAATAGGAAATTTCAAAAGAAAGGTCTCCAGTAGCAAATGATAATGGTTCGACCCCAAAAGAAAGTTCCCACTGCCAGGCTAGCGCACAACTTTTTAGATCAATTTAGACCCTCGAAGCTTAGGAGTTAGGAAGGCTTCTGGCACTTCCAACTCAGGTGAATATGCTTCAGTTTTGATAGTAATCTTGCGAGCATCTGCTGGTGAGTTATTTTTGGAGGTTGCCTCGGGAATATTAGCTCTTCCCGATGCAATTGCGGGATATGCAAGCGGAGAGGCATCATCTGCGCTCTTGCCAAAATGCCCATTGCTGGTATGGCCAATAAGCAAGCGGTTCGAAATGTTTTGATAAGATTTGGAGGTGCCTTCGTTATTGAGCCTTCCACTTGCATCCAGCACACTCTTTCCTCTGCTGGCAGCCACCATGTCATTAAGCAATTTGTCGATCTGTTGATTAATTTTGCCATTTTCAGAAGATTGGAGGGCTTTTAACGAGCTATCGTTGCACTGATTGGAATCGGAAGACTGAGGACCAAAACAAGCCAACTGGGTGGGGCGATTCATCTTTGTTCTGGCAGATGCGTTACAGGAGTTCTGCATAAGCAATTGACATTGATAATTGTCCAGTGCCGACATCACTTCTCCTGCCCCAAACAATACCCTGTTATCAACCGGGCACGAGATTCCAGGACAAGGTTGCTTTGCAATTGCCCATTGCTCCATACCATGTTTCTTGTTTGTCTGGTTCGTCCAGCTGCCTTGAGAATAATTGTTCAAGCTCTCTACAGAGGAGTGTTAAATTTAATTTAGAGAAGCGATAAAGTGCAGACAATAATCAAAGAGAATTTAGACGGAAAATCGATTTAATTCTAAAAATCCAACCAATAAAATGCAGTACAGGCAGTATTCATAGAGGTTTTCACAAAAATTGATTTACTTCTAAACATCATAACCAATAAAAATGCACTTGCAGTCTAATTACTATATGAGGGGCAACGGCCTAGCAAAATTTATAATGTGATGTCTATTGGATTTATCAGCAAAACCCATGGTGATCAAAAGCTATTTGGTTGAAGAATTTACCTCTTCGTAGAGAAGAAAGATAAATATTTCTATTGAAGCAACATCAATTAACGAAATAGAGTTCATTTTTATGCTCGTGAGCAAAAACAGAAGGAAAACAAATGAAAATGCTAGCATACAGGATTCATCGTATTTATATTGAAAAGTTTTCATTGCTTCGAGTAGCAACTGAACAAAAACAAACAGATGAACAGTCACATCATTAGCAATACAAGTATATCCACATACCGATTGGTCCAATTTTTCTGTCATGGCTAAATGAAATGAGCTCTTTCATGCTATTGACAACTTCAGCTATCTGTTGAAAATGCAATTGGAATGTTAAACATAAAGATGTATCATTCCATGATGGAGGCTCGAACATTAAAAGACAAAAAATGTACCTGCAAGGACCGAATAAATCTTTTTGGGAATCCCAAGTCATTCACCAGGGGTAATTTCATATTCCTTGCAAGTTGGTGCCCTGCCACTGCAAACCTATACCCAAGAGAGATAGACCACAGCCAAGAGCATTATGTTCTCCAAATTACTTTCATAAGTCTGGTTAATGAACTAAAACTATCACTGCCTAAATAAGATATTTAAAATTTCATCTTCGAGAACTCAACAAGAGCAAAGTACTTCATTAATGCAGCACATTGTACCAAACATAGCCAGATTGGAATCACACAGCTGAAACAACTCGTTCAATAGTCTACTACTACAATAACAGGATACTGCACATCTTGATATCTGCTAGATAAATTCAATTTTAAAAACAATTAATGTAACATTGCAAGTGAATCATCGGTTTTATTTATAACTAGCATAGATTATAAGGTCCCAAGCATTCAGCCAGTCTCTTACAGGGGATAGATCGAGCAGGATATATATGAAGCTAGCAGGAGAAAAGAACTAATTGATAACTTCCAGAATACTAGTTGCATTATCATTCTAACATTTTAAGAAAGAAAATCAAATGAATGCAAGATAATTTCATTTGTTCCACATTGTGTACTAGATGTCCCTCCTTTGAAAGAACTACTCCATTTAGCTTTATAACTATGAAATCATGGTCCTGGCTGTCCTCTCCTTAATTGAACAGGGAAAATAATGAAACAATTTATAAGTCTGACGAGAAATTTTTATGGAAACCGAGATGCATTGTGTTTAATAAAATCTAGAAATATGAAGGAAAAACATGTATGCTTACATATTGCAAGTTGATTGCATATCATGAGGTGAGACCCTATCAGATGAACAGTCAAGTATGTTGTCATGATATTTCTGAGCAGCAAAAACAAACTGATTAACCTGCAAACAGAAAGAAGTCTTCAATTATCTCAAGGCCGTTATAGATATTTCAATCACCAAAAACCAGAGAAAAAATCTGGCCAGAAAATCTAGATCCTTTACATTGTTTCTCAAAGAATAGCGCTTTCCAAGGGAGCCGCTTTTAATATATTTGAATTTGATCTAGCTCCTAGTCATTGATAAATAATTTGGTTCTATCATGTCCAAAAGAAATGGTTCTTGGAAAGATTCGGTTCAGTTACTCATTGAAACTTAATCCAGAAATCTCTGAAATATTTAAATGTTTTTCATGAATCGAAAAACAAGAAATGAATCAGTTAGCTGCAGATATGTTATGAAATATTTAAATGTTATTCATGATTTGTAATAAAACAAAAAATGTGACCAAAAATAAGATCCGTTAAAAGTATTTCCCACTGCTAGTAGTTTTCTTAAAAGTGTTCATACAAAGTACATCTCCCTCTACATTGAGGAACTTCCTTGATTTCAATAATTTTATCATGTGAAAGAGAATTGCAGGGCAATGAAAATGTTAGATAAATCAATAAATACATGATAGGTTTCACAAACTATAATACATAAAATCGACAAAGATAATTCTTAGATCAAAAGTTGCATTTACCAGCTCAGGATCAGGATTTAATACCTGTGAAGCAACCAATCTATGAGACAAAAATTCATCATGATGTCGTGCGCAAAATTCCCAAGACAGTATCTAGGAGATATCAAGCAATGAGCCTCAGTAATGAATGCAGCTCAACAACTAACGGCAACAAGCCAATGCATAAAGTTATATAGCAACTTCTAACAAAATGGAAAAACTAATATACCTTTAGGTCATGTCGGAAAACAATGCGAAGTTTACCCTCCCGAACAACACGAAAATTCTTATACACGCTCTCTTGAACTGCTTTCCCATATTCCAGCATCAATAATCCAGAGGACAATCTACATGCTCGAGGCATTTCCAGGAAGAAAATCTCATCGATCATACCACTATCAAACATTATCTTGAAAAGTCTAGGAAACATCTCAAAAGTTGCCTCTGCAAAGTAACGAGAACAAAAGAAAAGAAAAAAACACTGTCAAATGCTATGTGTAACTAATATAAAAGATTACAGAAGATACTGAGATGTAAAATGAACTAAAATCCATCTTTATTTCCAGGGAATATACTGGGAAGAGTATTGCAGTGCACAAAACTGTATGGTAAAGAGAGGAAGGCACCAATACTCGGGCGTATGAAGGACCTCCACAACAACTGTAAACTAAAAATATTGCCCAAGATCATCGCAAATGATGCCCAAGGAACAAGCTATACAAAAGATAGCATTGAAGGCAAATAATGAGACACGGAAAATACGATGTGGTGCAAGAAAATCAATGACAGGTGAAAATGGGAATTACAAAGTAAAAAAGAAACAGTGGATATAAATAAAATAAGTATAAATAATCCAGGAAAAATGAGAAAGTATAGTTGGCTGTGGAAACAATGCAAAAGTTGTTCATTAAGTACTTACCAAGACCCTTCCCGGATCTCGAACCACAGATGTCACAACACCATGTCCCCTGAGAAACCACGGAAACAAACAAGGCTTCCTTTTAGACCAAACGTGTCAATAGTGTGCTTGAAAAAAATATGGACTAAATAAATGGAATGCAGATAAATCAAGAATACAACAATCTGATCAAAGGACAAGAAAAATAAAATATAGATTGGGGGATGGGGGATGTAAGTGTGATTATAGAAATTATGAAAAATGACATTTTAAAAGAATGAAGGTTGCATGCAACATGACACTAACCATAGATTTGGGGGAGAAAACACCAAGAGAATATTGCCCAATATTTTCATACATAGATAAACACCACCTTTTCTTTGAGCCAGGGGCATAATACTCTGATACAAATGTTCTCCAGTAACATATATTGTTGCCCTGGAGGAAAGATAAGAAAGTATTAGATCAAGCTCTCCAATGATACATTAATAACTTTATGTTCCTAAAGTTCCAGTGAATACTGAATTAGAAGAAGAGCAAATTAAAACAAACATGTTTCTAACAAGTGCCTAATATACGTTGAAATTTAAAATGAAAGATAAAGCACAACTTTTTGCCAAGAGAAAGTAACTGACATTTGGTCGGTTCCGCAGGTGATATAGATACTGCATAACTCGTTCAGAACAAATATCACCATCAATCAAATTTGCAAATGACACTTGTTGATTTCCAAGGTCTTGTAAGAGAGGTCTCATCTGCTGTCCAGGTTGTTGAGAACGACTTCCACTTAGCTGTGAAATTGAATGCAAAATCTGCTGATGCAGCTGATTTTTCTGGCTATACTGCTGAGTCAATTCCTTGAGTTGGGAATTATAATCTTGCACTTGCATGAGTTGCTGCCTCAACAAGAATTGCTTAATAATTTGCTGCTGCTGGATGTCCTCTTGGTTGACATCAAATCTTGGTTTTTTCAGCATTTGAGTAATAATATCAGGCTTGACAACATGTGAAACTTGACGAGTTTGCGATTTTGACTTGGACAAATCCATAGAACCTGTGGCTTGTGCTAGTTGTTTTCTTTTTCGCTCCTGTTGACTCCTTTGACATAGATGAGAAAGTGTTTTCTCTGCAGGAGATGCATTCATTGGAACATTCAATGAGAATGGCATGGAAGATGCAGATAGGCTGATGTAAGGTTCCATGTTACTACTGTCATTTCCATGTAAATGAGCACAACTTGGGAAGGTCAAGTCAGCATTGGCTACAGTAGTATTTGCACCTATTGCTGGCCCCAAACTTGAATAGTTTACCAGAGCCGTTGAACTTAAAACATTGGAAGCCAAATTTGCATCCAATTGTGCCATTCCAAGCAAAGATCCGGAACACCCTTCCCTTATATTTGAACTGTTAGAGCTCCGAGACTCTAGAATCCCTCCAGAACCATTAATAGGTAGCATTCGTGGGATTCCCAATTGGTTGCTGCGTTCCAGGAAAGCCTCCAAAGCCATCTCCTACAGGTAAGCAACAACTAAGAAAAAAATATCATCATTAACAAAAACCCAATCGAACCATGTAAAAATATCCCCACTTGCTAACAGATAAAACACGTAAAAAGTACTTCTAAACAGGAATGTTAGAAACAAGACTATACATTTGTAATGCCTCAGAACACAATCAGTGGTTAAAAGATGGTTACTATTATCGTGATAACGTGCCGATCCACAAGATCAATTGTGTTTATAATCACTTGGGCACCCTGTCGCTTATGTCGATGTAGGGCAAGTTGTACCCAATGTGGTTGTCACGGCTATTGAGAGCCCTATGTTTGAGTTGTACGGAAGAAAACACACAGCAAACAAGTTCTTCGAAAACATGACATGGTTATAGCCAAACAACATAAAAATTGAACCAAAAAGTAATGAACACATGCAAATGATCCTCCAAATTTTACTTACCAAAGTAATCAAACTTACCAAGAAATATATTTTCACTCATCCAAACCAAAAATTACTTTTAAAAATAAGGATCACATTTCATCATGAAAAAAAAAAACCCCTGGAAGAAAACTCATAAAGCAAAAAGATAACTCATAAAATATACACTACATTTGCTCTATCAAACGCAATCACATGAAGGGTTTCTCCAGTTCTTTCTCAGAAAAAAAAAAACAACAACAAAATCCCAAAGTCTACAAATAAAAAAACGCATTAAAAAAAATCCTAGAATCAAACTGCGCATATCAAAATCAAACCCTATATACCTCAAAGATCAAAGCTCCAAAACCTCACTGCCATTTTCGTACCCTGTGTGCGTGAACTGTGAATGTAGAACGTTTTTTGTTTCTTATAGCATTCGCGGGAAGAAAGAGTTGGAGGTAACCGGCTGGTGCCGGTCGTCGGGCCCACATTTGCAGCTCAGTATAGTACTGTAATATGGACACGCGTCATGCCAGTTGGACTGGCAATTTGTAACCGATTGAATTTGGCGGTGTGAATGGGACAAAATATTGTAACGCTCTACTCCTATTTTTGTTTTATTAGCCACGTCACATTATTTGATAATTTTTCAATGAAAATCGATAATTTGACAAAAAAAAATATTATTTTTAAAATTGGAACATACAAATTGTATGGATTGAAATAACATTTATTGAATTATTGGTTGCATAAGAATAAATTAATATAATCTGGATATATATATGTACAATATTACCATAATCTAGGAACCAGATTGTTGATATTCTTGATTATTTTATCCAAAATCTGTAATCCATGTTTATATTATCAAAATTTATAATCTACTTTTTTGATATTATAAGAATCTATAATCAAGACGAGTCCATCCAAATCTATAGTGAAAAATTTGTGGTAGGATGAATGTAGGTATACCTTCATCAAAATAATTTTTATTTTAAACATCATGGTGTTGAAATATTCATTGATATTAATGACGACAGGATTCACATTATTGAGTTACAAACGCTAAATAAACATTCCCAAATGATTTTTATTTATTTATTTTTTAAACATACCCCGACCGAACATTCTCCTGTGATTTTTGTGGCGCTGGTGTAAAGTCGTATAGTTTGTGCACTATTTTGATCCTCGATTATAAGATTGCGCCCACTTCATAATTGTTAAGATTGCCCTTCTCATTCTTCCTTGTTAGAATATTAATTATAATTATTTATTTAGCCCCTGTTTGAGTCATATTAATATTGTTATTCTCATTTTTCTACTCATTTTTAATTACACATTTTTTAATAAAATAATATTTTCTATTACATCAATAACAATTTTTCTTTTTCAATCACATATTCACCATCATATAAAAAAAATGCATTCTCCTAAAAAATGTACATCGAACACAAATTTTTACCTTGGAGTTTGTGTGGGCGGGGGGTTGAGATTTCACAACAAAAAGTTTGTCCACTAAAAGGATGCACGTGATACATTTCAATATTGAAACTAAAACATCACACCACATTGAGGCATTAAGACATAATAAAAAGAAGGAAAATTAAACTATGTCGAAACACGAAACTGAGGCGGATGATGAATTTTCTAAAGGCGTGATAGGATTAAAGTACCTTTATTTTTCATTTTGATTATGCAATTGATTACTTTTATAAAGAGATGAACTATTATACCCTTCCAATGTTATTGAAAGTGCATGAATGCAATTACAATTAAACTCAACGTAAAGGACAAATTGCGCGTCAAACCCTAAACAAAGGACATGGGCGCCAAAAATGAAAGAATGGGAACTCATTTCACGCAAGGCCTTTAGAATCATGAGTTATATGGGAACTCCCAGCAGCGATTTCGCTGTCGGCTTTCCCGGCAGCGGGCAGCGGGGCGCTGCTTCCCCGTTTCAGTCTTTATTTTTATTTATTTATTTATTTTTCTTCTTCTTCTTCTTCTTCTGCGTTCTGTAGTGGTGGCGCTGTGTGGGTGTTTGTTGTGGAGTTTTTATTTTTTTTTTTTTCTTTTGAGTAGTGT
>CAIGRO010214143.1:0-13445 GCA_903798355.1 Fraxinus baroniana | reverse complement strand
TATCATATAACCAACTATACTATGGCACGTGCATTGCACGTGCGTCTTACTAGTATATGATATGAGAATGAATGTTTGGAAGTACCAATTTAGAATTATTAATTTTATTCACTGAAATTAAGAGCATGTATGGGGAGCTTTTTATCCAATGCCAAATTGATTAATGGACCGTTGCTCACTGCAAGATGGGTCCCAGTGTGTCAACAAAAATTGATTTCCTACAAATGAAATGTCGAAAATGTTTTTCCATCATGCAAAATGATCTAAAGTAGAGGACAAAAAGGTCATTTTGCCATAAAATGATTCAAAATACCATTTGCCATGTCAGTATTTCTGCAAAATTTGTCTAAAGCAACGGTCCAATTTCACCATTGCAACGGTCCAAATTTGGCTTTTAAGCGCTCCAGACACAGCCTAAGAAAATAATATGAAACTTGTAGTAATTATTAAAAAGGACCAAATTTCAGAAGTTGGTGGGAAAAGGTGTGTTTGACATTTCTTTTCCAAAGCTGAAAGACAAATTTTTAATGATGAATAATAGGATGCGCTGTTGAAAGTGAAAATATCTTATCCACTCGTGGAGAACTGCTGGTGAATTTTGATAAATATAGGGCTTAATGTCAAAAGATTTTTCTTTCACCACTGAGCAAGAACCTTCTGCTTCAGAACTTTCTCTCTGTCATGCACCTGCATACACGAGTTCTTCAAAAGCTACTTAGAATCATAGAAAGAGAACAATGAAAACAGCTACTATGAAATTTTGACACTCATACTTGTGAGCTAATCAAAAAATGATTGATAAAGGTAGATTAGGTATTGTCAAACATAAGAGGGAAAAAAAAAAAGTCGAGAAAATAAAAAACACATTGACACAATGCGGGTTCAAACAAGAACTTGCTCAAGGTATCATATTTAAGACTCTCACAACTTTCTAAAATTTCTAAACTTTTACATCATAAACGCATTAAAATTTAATTACAGAATTAATTATTAAAAGCAGGGCATTAGTACTTCGTGGTTCCTAAGATGTATTCAATTGTCACATATTTGAAAACGAGGAAAAGCACACAAAAGAAAGAATACAGATAGCTTGGAAGTCGACGTAGTCAAGCACAGCAATACAGACATAGGACTCATGTGCATTCCATGATCACTATCGACCATCTATCTAAAAATAAAAGAACAAATCAAAAAGGAGATTTGCGTAAGAAGATATCATACAAGAACTGAAACTCCAGCAGTATAGCATACAAAGAAATAAGCTGAGATGTGTGTGACATGTATTTGTCTATTCTTCATCATGGCTTTATTTGTCCTTTCACGATATAATTTCTTACACTCGTTAATATTCACAAGATGGGGTTTCATGTCAAATTTATGTTTGACTTTCCTTTCCACTGCAACCCCTCCAACGAAAAGAAAACAAAATGAAGTTATTGCAAATAAACAAACATATGATCGGTATTTCTTCCCAAGTTGATTTGTAAACAACTAACTTTCAAGAGAAAAGGTTAAACCTTGGATACCATTGTGATAGATGAAATTTGTTCAATGGCTAGTAAAGAATTCAAGGCAAGATCTTGTAATATTTAACATAACTCACAATTTTATTCAGTAACTTAGGTGCTGTTCTCTTTGGCCATTTTGGGTTGTTTTCTGTTTTTTATTTTTCAAAACAGTGAAAACGTGTTTTCTTTCCTATTTTCGAAAACGTGTCTTTGGCCTTTGTTTGGTCTACATTATTTTTTCATTCTCATTCTTCTACTCATTTTCAACCACATATTTTTCAATAAAATAATATTTTTCATCACATCAATAACTTTTCTATCTTTTTCAACTACACATTCTCCATCAATCTACTATTCCAAAATACATTCTACCAAAATAATTTGGATCAAACACGCTCTTGAAAACGAAAAATTTTTTAACACAGAAAACTGAAAATGATTGAAACCTCGTTTTCATTGTTTTGAAGCCAAAACACCGTAAGCTTAGAAAACACGCGAAATGGCTTTTCTGAACTTTCCCTCTCTCTCTCTCTCCCCTCTCCCGCAACATAGGTCCACTGATTTTCCTTTTCCAATCTCACAAATCCATTCCAAACTCACAAACCCACAATCCAATTGAACTCGCGTTGCCAAATCTGCAAGTTTTCTGCACCGATTTTCTGGTCAAATGCAGCTACTGCGACTTCTAGGGGATTCATGACGCCGTTTGATTTGAGGCTGAGGAGAGGTGTTCTAGGTGGTGATTATGTTGATATCTTACTTTGTAATTTGTGAAACTTGTATTGTTCTGTTTGGGTAAATTTTTAGTTCCCCAAAAATGTTTTTGTAGATATTATGTTTCAATTTGGTTGCTGAAAATGTCTGCATTTGAGCTTGTAATATTTTGCGAAATGTTAATGCTTTGCTTGAGTTCTTCATATACGATATGCTGTCAAGTTTTTGGCTCCATTTCCTTGTGGGATTTGGGTTAATCCATAATAGAAGAAAAGTTGAAGAATTTTAAACAAATTAATCACTTGTTTTTAATAGGATAAATAAAATCAAGATACTTTTTATTATCTTTTGCAGGATTAATTACACGACAATGGTTAAATCTGTGATTATTCATGTAATCTCTGTTAACATGCCTTTGATAAAGAAACTCTTATCTCTACATCTATCTGTTGTCTAAGAAAATGATTAGCAAATCTTCGTGGCGGTGCAATCTTGTTTTGCCTCTCGTGGAGTAATTTGCTTTTGGTGCAGAAACAGAACCTATTATGTTAATATTTGGAATTATATAAATTATACCAAAGTTACTTAGCTAGCATTCTTTTGCCATTTTTTTTACGTTTACCATATCAGTTAGTGCCTTTTTATTAATACAGGCGAAGAAAAAAGTGGCATTACTTCTACAGAAGTTGAAAAAATATGAGATGGGATTAAGCAGTGATAGCTTGGAGGTGGGGTCTTGGGAGATATATTGGTAGTTGTATTTCTTCCAGATCAAAAGTTGATAGCTCACTTAGTGGCATCAGCATTCATGGTAATCCATTAATTGATTTTAAGTATGTCTTATACTGATTTAAATTCGATTGTAGGTCTAAAAAAATATGTTCTTTGTTGTCAGTTTAATCTCTGTTGTTGGAATAGTATGTGATTTCCATATCTTTGTGTTGTATTGTTTTAATCTTGAAAGTCATTTGCTGAAGAATGGCCACAATGGAGGAAGAGGAGTCTCCAACTTCAGCTGGTATAGAAGAGAGTAACCAAGTGGTGGTTCCAAGAGCCAGACTACAGTGGACTAACAGCAGGAAAGCTACATATGTTCTAAGTGATGATAATTCTGAAGTTTAGGAATTTGGCAAAAAAGGATGGAGTGGATGCTGATAATGGTCATACAAGAGAGAAAAGAGGTGTTGGGAGGAATGAAATGGCACTTCTGGAGGTGGTTACAGAGGAAGATGTCAGTGAAGGGGATTCTACTAGTAATGGGATTGATGTGAACCAGAGGAGATGTAATAGCTCAGTCCAGCAGAATGCAGTTTTTATGGCTCACCGTGTCTAAGTTTTCAGATGCTCAGAGCAGAGATGGAGTTGTGATCTAAGGTTGCCATACACAGGCACCTTGTTTCATTTTGATGTCATGACATAAGGCCGTGCAAGTGGGATTAGGATATAGGAATATTCTTTGAGGACTATCAGTTTATTACCTGAGAGGGCAAATGTTATTACAATGCTGAGAAAAAACCCCAAGGCAGGGAAGAAGTTACCCAAGGATAGCAGTGCAGCTGCCGGAGATAAGAAGAAATCCAAGAAGAGCGTTGAGACTTACAAGCTCTACATTTTTAAGGTTCTGAAACAGGTTCATCCTGACATTGGGGTTTCCAGCAAAGCCATGGGAATTATGAATAGTTTTATTAATGACATTTTCGAGAAGCTAGCTCAGGAGGCGTCTCGTTTGGCTCGGTACAACAAAAAGCCCACAGTTTCTTCAAGGGAAATTCAGACTGCTGTGAGATTGGTACTACCTGGGGAGTTGGCTAAGCACGCAGTGTGAGGGGACCAAGGCTGTGACCAAATTTACGAGTTCTTTGGTTGGGAAAATTTATGTTCCAAGGATGGTTGTAAATGGATTGTTTGTTATGGCTTTGTGGGTTGCTTTTGGTATATGTACTGAAAGATGTTCTTTTGGCCTATGGTTAATTGCTGAATGAGAAAAACTAGTTTAGTATTCTTCTCAATTAAATTTCTTCTATGGTTAATTGGGATTTATTTTTAATTGAATTAAAGGATTCTTGGAATTAATGGGAAATTTTTAATTCTAGCATTTGGTGCGTATATAATTTGTGATGCCATTGGAGTCCTGTAATGGATCTCTGCAAAGAAGTCGAATGAATGAATTGAACTTCATACAAGTACTTCCATTGTGTAATATAACTGAGATCACCATGAAAGTAGTAACATTCTTTAATCAATTAATATTAAACTATTAAAATTTATTGAATAAAATATTATAAAAAAATATTTTCAAAATTTCAAAGTAAACGCGTTTTCAAGTTTTCTATTTTGAGAAACAGTTTTTCAGAACGATAAAGAGAACGGATTTTCAGCAATTCTAAAACAAACACTCAAAACAGAAAATACAAAATGAATTCAAAACTCAAAACACAAAACTGAAACACGAAGAGAACGACCCTTTATCTTTCCATTGATCTTCAGCAGAAGATTAGTTAGGTGCTGATCATTAACTGTGGTGGGGCTATGCATTGATTAAGAACCCCAAATTCACGGAGATTTACCCACTTCCATAGGGCCTTAAAAATATTGTTCACGTTAGATAACTTTTATGCATAATTTGTAAGCACAGTAATTGTTCAAAATTTAAAGGTTATCAAGCTACGTTTTCTGTTTCACGCTGCATTATTGAAAATCAAAAAGTTTTAACCTATTAACCTATACATGATATGAAGACCCAAAAAATCACACATAATTATATTACAAATGTGCTAAAACTAAAATTTCTTTGTAAACTACATTTTACGTGCATCTATTGTGCATTTTTCTTCTTGAGTTGGTTTTATTCAAACTTTAATAGATTTACTTGTCTTAACTCTAGACAATGCAACATATAATTGTCTATGAGAAAATACAAGTAATAGAAGATATAATCCAACGAAATCTAAAGCTTTATTTACTGTCATTGTAAAACATAGACAAATGGGAAATTGAGTTCTTGTAAATGAAAATGAGTTTTTATCACTCTGAAATGGAATAAATGAAATTCTAGTAGAAATACTCTTTTACGACGGTATTCTCCAACAGCTACTTCAGCATCAATAACATTATGTTCAGATGTATGACAAATTAATCTTGTACCATTACATGAACCTTCAGACGAATTATTGTTTCTATGTAACATTACATGACAATTATGTTTTAAAATTGTTGGTCCCAGATAGTACGATTTAACTTGTGATTCAACCATAATAAACCAAGTACACAAAGTAAATGTAGAAAATAAAAAAAGGAACACAAGAAATTTTTGGCCCAAGGCTTTGGAGGTTCAGCGACCGCTTCTAACGCCTAATCCTCAATTGAGCATCCATTAGGATATAGCTCGAATCCACTAGAACAGCCCAAATCAGGCAAAATAGAGTTACAGAACAACAAGAATATTCGCACTCAAGAATACAAACAAAAAACCCTTGGAATTACAGAATAATCTCCCTAAGAGATTAACCTAAACTCTCTCTATCTTCTATATGAAAAATCACTTAGAAATCTCACAGAACACAATCGAGAGAAATACGACAGTTAGGGTTTCAAAGTGAACAAATCGATCAATCCAAGAGTCAACCATGCTATTTATATGAAATAATCAAAAGGTCTTGATCCAACGGTCACAAGTAATCCAAGTGTCAGCTATCAATAAAAGCGTGTTTAGTTAAAACAAACAAACAAATTATGGAGCATTCCATTAACTGGACTAGACCGTATATTGGGCTCATAGCATAAATTTGGACTCATAGATTTAGTATCCAAACCTTACAATCTCCACCTTGCTGAATTTGAGACCAATCCTAGGTGGATTCAAGCAAACTTAACTTCATTTGCTCTTATTTCCTGTTCAAAAAACAAAAATTATAATGATTCTAGATTCAACAATTTTAAAGAATGAAGAAATTTACTAATAGGTATTACCTTTGTACTTGCATCAACAGGATTTACTTTGGTGGAAATTTTAACCAATTTTATATCACTTGTAATGAAATGAAACTTAACATCTATGTTTTTAGTTCTGTCATGAAAAACTGGATTTTTACTTTAGAAAATAGCACTTTGGTTATCAGAACATAGCTCCATCTGTTTTTCTACAAATTGCATTTAATAATCCCATCAGCCACAAACATTCTTTTATTGCCTAAGTGGTAGCAATATATTCAGCCTCACTGGAGGACATGGCAACAAGTTTCTGAAGTTGGGACTTCCAACTAATGCAAGTATTATTAATCACATAAAAATATGCAGAGGTGGATTTTCTATTGTCAATGTTCCCAGCAAAGTCTGAATCTACATGGCTTTTCAATTTAAGGCCAGTTTTATTAGTTTTAAACATTAGTCCTAGGTTCTGAGTTCCTTTTAGATATCTAATCAAGGTTTTCATAGCTTCCCAATGAAGCACACCTAGATTGCTCATAAATCTACTTAGGACACTCACAGTAAAGGTAATATCAGGCCTAGAACACACCATGACATACATGGCAAACCCAACAGTATTGGCATATGGTACATTTAACATTCTTTTCCTTTCATTTTCAGTTTTAGGTGAATATCAACATATAATTTCACATTTCCAGATAAAGGTAAACTGACAGCATCATGTATAAAAAATCTTATAACTACTTTTCCAATGTATGCATTTTGGGTTAAAAACAATATTCCACTAAGTGTGTCCCTTTTTATTTCCATACCAAGTATCTTTCTAGAAGGTCCTAAATCTTTCATGTCTAACTCAAGTTTCTATTTTTCTTTTATATCATTTACAGCAATAGATTTATGACCAACTAATAGCATATTATCAACATACAGTAATAGATATAAGGATTCAGGTTTTCCATCATTTTTGAAATAAAAGCAGGGATCAAAATCAGATTTTCTAAACTTCAAACCTTGTATAAAAGAATCAAACATTTTGTATCATTGCCTTGAAGCCTATTTTAGGCCATACAAGGACTTATTCAAAAGACACACTTAGTGTTCCTTACATTTAACTTAAAAACCTTTTGGTTGTGCCATATATATGATTTCATCTAAAGAACCATACAGGAAAGCTGTTTTCACATCAAGTTGCTCTAGTTCTGAATCAAATTGAGCTACTAGGGCAAGTAAAATTCTAACGGAGGTATATTTTACTACAGGTGAAAAACTCTCAGTGTAATCTATACCCTCTCTTTGTGTAAATCCCTTAGCTACAAGTCTAGCCTTGTGTCTCCTATCATTAGATTTATATTCCCCCTCTTTAATCTTGTAAACCCACTTACAATCAATTAGTTTACAATCATTGGGTCTTTTAACTAAGTTCCAAGTTTTATTCTTGTGTAGATAACTCATCGCTTCTTTCATGGCTTCAAACCACTTAACCGACTCTTTAGAGGTAACAACCTCTTCATAGGATTCAGGTTCTAAATCAAAAGAATCAGACACTATCCGAGCACACACACAGTCAGCTAATTGATACCTAGAAGGAGGTTTAATTTGACTTCTTTCTCCATCTCTGGTTAGTTGATAGTCTTGCCGGTCATGTGCAGGCTTAGTAACTTGATTATTATCAAAATCTTCATCATCGGTGATTAGCTGAAGCTCATGCTAAGGTGTCTCCACCTTAATTTGAGTCTGCACATAGTCATCTTGATTTCTAAAATCATTTCAGTATTAGCAAATTCCTTTTTAGTGATCCTATCTACATATTTATCACTAAGACAAGGAAAGACTTCTCCATTAAAGACAACACATCTGCTAATTATCATCTTATATTCCCTAAGGTCATTAACCCAAAGTCTATAGCCTTTTACACCTTCTCCTTAACCTACGAAAACACATTTCTATGACCTGGGATCAAGTTTAGACTCTGTTTGATGAGCATAGGCTACATATCCAAAAGTTTTTAGATGGGGATAATTAGGAACATATCCTGACCAAACTTATATAGGGACCTTATACTCTAAGGATCTAAATGGGCATCTATTAATCAAATAACAGGCAATTTTACTGCCTTTTCCTATTTGATTTTATATCAAAGTTTTACGGTCCTTGAAAGTAAGGAAAGTATCGGACTTTGATTTTAATAAAAAAACTCAACATTCCTAGAATAATCATCAACTATAAGAAGGTAATATCTAAACCTCAGGTAGTAGATATAGGAGCAGGACCCCACATGTCACTATGAATGTACTCAAGGATGTTCTAAGACTTGTATAGACCAGTTTTAAAAAGGCAGTTTGTTCTGTTTTCCCATTATACAATATTCACAGAATGTTAATTTCTGAACACCGTCTCTTCCAAAAATACCAACTTTTGAAAGATGCTGTAAGCCCTTCTCACTGAGGTGACCTAGTCTTTTATGCCACAATTCTCATTTATCAATCTGTGTCACTAAGTTCACAGAGTTATCCATTAGAACAGATTCAGGTTTCAAGGTATAAATTTCATTTATCTTAGGTGAACTATTGGTTATACCATTCTTTATCTCAATATGGTATCTTTCATCATCTAAAAACCCCCCCTCTAAGGAAATGAGATTCCTTCTAAGTGCTGGAACATACCTAATAGATTCAGCCTTAGAACCTGACCATTTTCCATTTAAAGAACAATGTTACCAATTCTTTTTATAGGACATGACTCATTGTTTCCTAATTTGATAAAACCATCACGAAGATTAGTAAAATCAGAAAACCAACAGACATTAGGACTCATGTAAAAAGAGCAGCCTAAGTCCAAGACCCAGTTCTGATCAGAATTCTCCACAGAGGAGACATATGCAACCCCAATATCAGCATTGGTTTCCTTATAGGAAGCAACAATGGCTAAAGTGCCATTATCATGATTTGATCCACTTCCTAGGTCATTAGCTTTCTTGAAACAATCTTTTATAAGGTTTTCAACTTTCCCACAATAGTAACATTTTCTATTTTTGGTCTTTCCTTTATACACTAATTATTCAAGCTTTTTGTAGAGGATTTAGGATTGGATAAGGCTTTCTCTATATGAAGAGCCTCTTTATGTTCAGATTTGAGTAAGTCTCTATTTCTTAGGGAATTGTGTATTATGTCAATAGTCAATTCACTCCTACCATATTCTAAGGTATTTTTAACATCCTTATACTTATCACTAAGAGCATTAAGTAGACCAACTACCTTTTGATGATCAGAAATTTTTCCCCATAGCTAATAAGGTCCTGAGTAATCTTATTAAACCTATCCATGTTCTCTTCTAAGTCAGCACTATGGTCAAACTTATGACTAAAGAATTGTTTCTAAAGAAAACATTTATTAGGCAATGACTTAGAAACATATTGCTTCTGTTAAAGCTTTTATTTTTGTTGAAGTTGGCTTGAATAAAATTATTCAAGCCTTTCGTAGAGCATTTAGTATTGGATAAGGCTTTCTCTATATGAAGAGCCTCTTTATGTTCAGACTTGAGTTCTAAATCTCTATTTCTTAGGGGATTGTGTATTATGTCAACAATCAAATCACTCCTACCATATTCTAAAGCATTTTTAACATCCTTATACTTATCACTGAGAGCATTAAGTAGACCAACTACCTTTTGATCATCAGAAATCTTTTCCCCACAGCTAATAAGGTCCTGAGTAATCTTATTAAACCTATCCATATTTTTTTCTAAGTCAGCACCAGGGTCAAACTTATGACTAAAGAACTGTTTCCAAAGAAAGCATTTATTAGGCAATGACTCAGAAACATACAGCTTTTGTAAAGCTGCCCATAACTTAGCAGCAGTTTCATTGTCTCCTATTTTTCTAATCACAGAATCAGATAAATGAAGAAATAAAGTACTCCAGGCTATTTCATCTTGTTCACCCTTTCTAACAGTAGATAAGGTTTCAGGCCAAGATTCATTAAGAGCTTTAGCATATTTAAGTGTCATTAAAAGGGCTTTCATTTTCTGGCTCCAGAAACTAAAATCTCCTTTGCCATCCCAATTTTGAACATCAATTTTAGTAGTCATGTGGTAAAGATGTGTTATAATAGTGTTCAGTAAAGACAACATGCAGGAGACAACAAATTGTTTTAGTTTTAAAAGATCACTCACAGTAGAATATATCCAATAAAGGTACACAGCCAGAGTGTTTACACACAGTAAACAACAATAAGCAAATTCAGGATATACAAGAAGATTTTTATACACATAGTTGAGATTACATTGCAGATCAAAGAACACACAGTAGCTCAGTAATAGTTTATGATTATCAATTCAAGAAATCAAAAACCACAATATGCACCAAGTATATGTACAGTAGGTTAATCAAGAATCCAAATGGATTTCTTAAACTGTACCCTGATTCACTCAGATTCTAGGGGTCTCTCAGGAACCCTAGACAAAGGTAAATCAAGGGGATTTTCGGTAAATCCCTTAGTTGATATGACTGAATTTTAAAGAAACTAAGGCTGAAGTTTAAGAAAGGGTTACCAGAGCTGCAAGAATAAGTGAAGTAATCAAAAGATACCAAAAATTGACATAAGATTTCAATCGAAGGATCTTTATCACTATAAAACAACAAAGAGACTGTTAGATCTAAAATTTTCAAAGCTGGAAGAGTCACAAAGAAAATCGTATGAAAGAAAAAATTCTAAGAAATCTTTGATACCACCATAATAAACCAAGTACACAAAGTAAATGTAAAAAATAACAGAATGAACACAAGGAATTTTTTGCTCAAGGCCTCGGAGGTTCGACGACCGCTTCTAACTCCTAATCCCCCATTGAGCATCCGTTAGGGTATAGCTTCATTCCACTAGAATAGCCCAAATCAGGCAAAATAGAGTTATAGAACAACAAGAATGTTCAAACTCAAGAATACAAATCATAAACTCTCAGAATTACAGAATAATCTCACTAAGAGATTAACCTAAACTCTCTCTATGTTCTATATGAAAAATCACTCAAAAATCTCACTGTATATTTACAGATTGAACAGAAAACAGAATTCAGTCGAGAGAGAAACAAGAACTAAGGTTTCAAAGTGAACGAATCAATTAGCCCAATAGTCAACCATGCTATTTGTATGAAATAATCAAAAGGTCTTGGTCCAACGATCAGAAGTAATCCAAGTGTTAGCCATCCATAAAAGCGTGTTTAGTTAAACCAAATAAACAAATTCTGGAGCATTCCATTAGCTGGGCCAGACCGTATATTGGGCTCACTTACCATATTAGGTTGATAGCATAAATTTGGACTCATAAATTCAGCATCCAAACCTTACAAAAATAAACTCTCATGTGATGGAATACCATTTGGAGTTAACGTATTTAGTAAAACATCATGAATACTTTGTTCAGTTTCTTCCAATGTTTCATCAAAGCTATAATAAGTAAAACTATTTCCTTGATTGTCTTCTAGTAAAATATTGTTTATTTGATGAACGTATTCATTTTTTGGAGATAGAATTCCTCTGTTAATCATAGTATTTAAATCATCGATATAATTATTTAAATTTCGAAAGACAACATTAATTAAAATTTTCAAAGATATCACTTCACTTTCAAAGCATATAGTTATTTCACATGAAAGTTTAATCATGTTACATGTGTGTAGTTCTTCAATTTCATCACCGATACTAAGTTACGTGTGTGTAGTTCTTCAATTTCATCACCGATACTAAGTAAGAATTTAGAGAAGAATACATCTAATTGAGCTCTCATATTTTGAACTAATTTAAATTGCATGAAATGGGGCCGTAAATATGAATATACTAAACTTGCATGCATAATGTGTGCTTTATTTCCTTTTTGAATATCAGGCAAAATTTATCGAAAATCTCTTCCTAAGACAACAACTTTTCTACTAAATGGTAAATCACATTCATTAACATCTCTTAACATTTTATCTACAGTTTCAATAGTATAACGATGTACCATTTGTGCTTCATCCCAAATGATCAATTTTGCCTTTTTCAATAGACTTGCTAATGCACATTGCTTACTAACTAAACAAGCCATATTATTGGATATTTCAAAAGGAATTTTAAACTTGGAATGTGGAGTTCGTCCTCCAGTTAACAAAGAAGCAACAACTCTTGAAGAAGCAGTAGCTAAGGCTACAAAATTCTTTGATCTTATAGCTGAAAGTAATGCTTTGTACAAATATATTTTTTGTGTTCTTCTTGGACCATCGATAAAAAATATACCCCTGCCATCACAAAAAACTTCTGTAACAATTTTATCATGGGCGACTTGTTGCTCTTCATTTAAAGATTTTGTGCATAAAATATCAGTTTCAATAATAACATTGCTCATTTCTTCAACAATTATGTTAGCTAACGTTTCTTTTTCTCCCATATCAACTTCAAAAGGTACGAGACAATATTCATTTATATTTTTTTATTAATTGGTTCTAATAAAGAATTTATATCTTTTAAGGCTTTAATTTCTACACCCATGTCAAACATACCATCATTTATGTAGTCCTCAAAAATAAAGCTACGAAAATCATTCCACAATGCTCTTGGATCATTAGGTCCACACAAAGTTAATAATATCACAATAGCAAATAAATGGCGCTAATAACTTGGCATTTGATAAGTAATGGCTTCTCCCAAACAAATATCACAATAGTTATCACCACCTAATAAACATTGTAAAAGAGCTGCCCCACGAAATAAAGACAAAGAAACACCATTTATTGATCGTTTGATTTCCCGCAAGTGAACGGGGTCGTGATCAAGTAATATGTAGTGAATAGAGTGTCGAACCCACAAGGACTACGTATTTGATCGAGTTAAAATTGATTGCAACTTTAATCGAATAGCAATAATAATTTATAATAAATCTAAATCTAAATCTAATTTATAACGTATTAGAAATTAAAATAAGAGTTTATCAAATTTAAGAGTTTTATTGCTAAGATCTAGAATCCCCTTGTTATCCACTTTTAGTACAACAATTACATTGACAATTTGTTATCATGCGAGTTAGTCAATTTCCAAATTTATTTAAAAGCCTCTCGCGATAGCAATTAAATCTATTCCCCTCATGTAACCTTCCTATCTCTCGATGAAAAATACGAACATGATAAATATATTAATGAGCTAGAACATCTTTATGAACCATGCAAAGGATAAATGTGTATCTATATCCTCTATCGAACCTCACAATATTTATTACTATGTGATAACGATTCTATTACCTCGCTCGATGAGAATAAAATCCAGAATCAATT
>CAIGRO010214140.1:0-10330 GCA_903798355.1 Fraxinus baroniana | reverse complement strand
AGAAACATTTAAGAAAACTAACATTGGTTGCTTTCGGCGGATTACTTATTGCTAGGTTGGTTCGAGTGTCAATCTATTGAGGCACCATTTCTTAGTATTGGACAAATTTCTCCTTTCGTTTTCATTCTGATGTTTGCCATAATGCTCATTCTAGGACGAGTTGGAAGAAGAATGTGAATTATTAAATTTATCTTTCGACATTTATATTTCTCTAAATGTTTTAAATGGCTTCGAAAAACGAACTATGAATAAGATATTAAAGATTCTATCTTCTCACCCCCAAGAAAGGTCCAATTTCTCCTACTTAAACAAAAATTAATGATTTTTTCACTCAAATTTATCAATTATTGATGATCTTTAACTAAAATCGATGATTATGGCTATGCCCAAAAGCGATGTCTTCAACATTTCACAATTTCATCATGATTTAGTCTTTGAATATTGTAAATTTCAATTTTTCGCCATTAACTTTATTTTTTATTATTTTTTTTTTTTTTTGCAGGAAGTATAGGACAGGTTACATATGGCAAGATTTGCTGGATGATGATCTCATTACTCCAATTTCTGACAATGAATATGTTCTCAAAGGATCAGAGATTTCATCTCCCACTTTCAAATTTAATAAAGGTAAATCATATCAATTATCAGTTTACTTTATTTGAATATTTGAAAAGAAAATCAATTTTAGTTTTCTTCACTATTTGATAATGACAAGTCAATTCTATTTTCGTTAAAGATCAATAAGTCCCCAACGAATTTTCTTTCCTTTTTTTTAATTATTTCTTTGACAGACCATTCATACACTGAAAAAGTTTCCATGCAAAAAGAACCATTATCCCCTGAAGAAATAAAATGCCACAAGCCCTCTTGCATTCAAATTCATTCGGAAACTTCAACGGGTGTTTCAACAAAAACACCATCAGAAATCGAAGAAGAATCGCCTACTTTTGGCTCCGAAACATCTACATTGACAGATGATTCGGGAAAAATCGAACCTGATCTGGAGAAAAAATCAGACACTTTGAAACAAGTAGACATGCATGGTGGTACTGATCAAGAACAAAAACTTCCCTACAAAGAAATAAGAAATGAGAATCCTCCATATTCTTATTTGAATCCAACTCCATCTAGTGAGGACATGAAGACGACGAACAGCAAAGTTCCAATGGAGAACAATAGTGCACTAACTTCACCAGAGGCTTCATTCACAAAGAACAAGAGCTGTTCCAATGGCAAATCCAACATATTCAAGAGTTTGATATCCTGTGGTGCTGTCGATACTAATGATTCAGCAGTTGTGAAGATCAATCGAAAGAATAAACCATTCTTGAATATGTGTTCTAGTGATCAGAATAATGTTCTTTCGGCAGAAATTTGCAAAATGGATAAACTAGGAGGCTCTCGGACGATCTTTGGGACTTCATGGAATCAACAACAGTGCAATGGCAGGTAACTTACCTTTACTGTAAGCATGTTTCATAAGTTTAAAAGAAGAGGACAATGACCCTTTCGGGGGTGGCCGAGTTGGTGGAGCAGGTGCACGCGGTGACCGAAGATCACGAGTTCAAATTCCCTGCCAACACTTTCTCGATCGAGGCCGTCGCACCGGGCTTACCTAGTGCATTTTATCTTTCTTGGTGGAGCAGGTGAACGTGGAGATTGAAGGTCACGAGTTCGAATCCCTAGCCAACACTTCCTCGATCGAACACGTCGCACCGGGCTTGCCTAGTGCAATTTACCTCTCTTGTATGGTTTGTGGACTATTGCACATGGAGCGAGGATTACTCAATGCGCACTCACAGGGGTCGAGCCTCCACCCCTTCGGGGTGGTGGGGCTCTGCTGGCGGGTAGCGACAGCGGGTTCCTACATTATAAAAAACAAAAAAAGAAGAAGAAGAAGATTTAAAAACTTACTTATAAATTATTTATAAGTAGAGTTCAATTGTTCAATTACTGAAATAATTAGTACTATTTACAAACATATTTTTATATGTTAAATTACTAGTATATCTTAGTATAGTAGATTTAATTATTATAAAAGTATTTGTTTACATTTATTATTACATTTTTTTCATTTTCATTAGTAGATTTTAAGGAGTAATAAGTTATCTGATTTTTAGTACTAATATGAATTCATAATAAAAACTATTTTAGTACAAGTTATTAGGTAAAGTTTTTAACAATGAGAATTGTATAATTTTCTAAAATAATTAATATTTATTATTTTCATGAAATTGGAGCTCCCATAAAAGTTATTAAAAAATATAACACTATTTTTATAAATTCAATATATATATTTTTTATTTTTTATTTAAATAGTTTTTATTTTTTTCAGTGTGAGTTAGAAGGTTAATTCACTTCGTCAAAGAAGTAACAGCATGTTTGCTTATCATAAAAGCAACTTTTTTGAAACATGTTTGTTTGAATTACTTTTTTTTAATTAGTTAAAATGTCATTTATTCTGTCAATAAGGTAAGTAGGAGTTACTTAAAGAAATAACTTATTTTCGTTTTTGGTTTTGTTCCAGAAAGAGCTTCGATGGGGTGAAGGATTCAAGAAAGCAAAAGACACCCTCAACTGCTTACAAGCAAATCAGAGGCCCGAATTGCTCGTAAGTCGATTATTCCCATATATAGTTATCTTTTTTTACTTCCATTTTAAAAAAATAATAATCATTACGCCATGTACAATCATCTTAATCAGACGAGTCAAATGATGTTTTTGTTCGAATTGAACCAGGCAATGTGGGAAGTCATTCAAGCCTGAGAAGCTACATTCACATATGAAATCCTGCAAGGGAATGAAAGCCTTAGCCATGGGAGCTTCTAATCCTTCACTTTCTGCATCTATAGTTCAGACAACATCGCAAAGACTGTCATCGAAGGAATCCCAAAACAAGGATTCAGTTTCTGGCTACTACATAAATACTTAATTCTTACAACTTTTTATTTCATAGGATTCAGTTTAGTAAAATTTATGAATGTTTTACTTGCTCTTCATGAACTTCTGCAAATGGTTCCTTTTTATGTAAAGAGATGCAGAGTGAATTTAATCAGCAATAGTTTAATTCATCAGTGTCTGTTATTTAGCACTAGCACCCAAAAAAGGACAATAAATGTAATGCGATACTAACCCATTTGTTTTAGATAAAAAAAATCCCATTTTTAATAAATTTTGATGAGATTTAACGAGTGATTAAAAATTTGATAAAAGTTGTGAATCCAATGAAATATGTTTAAAAATGAATTCCAGAAAAATGGATTTTTGAGAATGAAGGCCAAACGTGGGCCTAATAACCACAGCTAAAAACTAAACCTTGAAAGAGGTGAGATGAAATATTCAGATATTCACAACTACATCTACTCAATTATGTTCCTCATTTGGGAAAGAAAAATGCTATTCATCCCTAGAGATGCAGAGTGAATTTAATCAGCAATAGTTTAATTCATCAGTGTCTGTTATTTAGCACTAGCACCCAAAAAAGGACAATAAATGTAATGCGATACTAACCCATTTGTTTTAGATAAAAATCCGATTTTTAGTAAATTTTGATGAAATTTAACGAGTGATTAAAAATTTGATAAAAGTTGTGAATCTAATGAAATATATTTAAAAATGAATTCCAGAAAAATGGATTTTTGAGAATGAGGGCCAAACGTGGGCCTAATAACCACAGCTAAAAACTAAACCTTGAGAGAGGTGAGATGAAATATTCAGATACTCACAAGTCACAACTACATCTACTCAATTATGTTCCTCATTTGGGAAAGCATAAGTAAACCTTCCCATACATTTAACTGAAAAGGAAGCATGACTATGACTATCCTTTCTCTTTGAGATCAAATAAAGTTAACTCGTTTGAAGTGTACTGTGATAAAGGAATCAATTCTGTAGTCTTAGCTTATGTGGACAGGCTCTACCTGCCCGTAAGAAGTGTGGAGTCGACATGATCATAAAAATTAAAGAAAAATGCTATTCATCCCCAGTGGGGATGAATCCCCAGTCTATGTGGCTGCATGTGAGTGGTTAAATGATAGGTGAAATTAAATGACTTATTTAATTTCACCTATCATTTAATGCCACATTAGCCGCCACATAGACCGGTGCTCAACCCCAGTGGGGATGAATAGCATTTCTCTTTGGGAAAAGCACAAGTAAACCTTCCCATACATTTAACTGAAAAGGAAGCATGACTATGACTATCCTTTCTCTTTGAGATCAAATAAAGTTAACTCGTTTGAAGTGTACTGTGATTAAGGAATCAATTCTGTAGTCTTAGCTTATGTGGTCAGGCTCTACCTGCCCGCAAGAAGTGTGGAGTCGACATGATCAAGTAGAAATGTGTACAACTTCTTCTTCAACCTTTCTATTCTTTCATCATCTCCACATCCTTCTTTTAATGCATCATCCAACCATTGATTAACCCTTCTAAGCTGCCCAAGAAGGCCTGCAATTTCAGAACTAGCTCCCTTGGTTCTCAGTCCAAGTCCATTGTTTAAATAGCCTTCCAAATAATTCAAAAACCAGGTACGAGATGATGAGAACAACTTGTCTGCTAGATTAGCATCATCTTTTAATCCCGTGTCCTGTGACCAAGCTTTCGTTCCAGCACTTGTGCCTTTTGTGCTGGAAAAAGAGCGCCTTGACCGAGATTGCATTCCTTTCACCTCTGAATCTGCTCTACTTGACCCACGGTTTAATGGAGTTTTCTTGTTTTTAGGTGAATGATTCTCCTCGTCAATTTTCGTTGCAGTGTCTTCTATTCTGACATAGTGATGTTTGTCCCCATTTGTAGTGCACTTTTCTCCTTCCTCAGTAAATAAAGAGAATTTTGAAAGACCAGTTCCAACTGCAGCGTGTACCCATAACGAGGCATTATTATTTGCAGAATTGTTGCTAATCTTCGGTGGTGAACATTGCCCAGTACAGCAATCGCTGTCCTTTGCATCAGATGCCCTACTGCTTAAGAGAGCTTTAATAACTACAGCTGCTTTCTTCATTCTCTCATGAAGGTTCAAAAACTGCTCTACAAGTGGTCCTGTAGAATCCCTCTGAGACGAGTCACATAGTTCTGCAAACATACTACAGAAAAAGGGTAGAGATCTTAGCAAACAACCTTGAACAGGTTAAGACGGACACCCTTGGGACAATTAAAGGTTCTTGCAGACTAGAAAAATAATGCCACCTGGAATTGTCAGTAAATAAAATTGCAAGAACATTATCTGTCAAATGATTCACTCCAATTGTACAAGAGTAGAGAATGTTAGTATCCCTCTGTTATGGACTAAAATAAGAATACAAGAACTACTGGTTAGAGGAAACACGACGTAGAATCAAGGTCTGAAGATAAGATAAGCCTTCATAATCCATAGCTTTAATGTTGTGCTGCACTCGATTGTATCTTTATGAATTCACACCTAAATAACTTCCACTAGAAATGATTATAAATTTGGCTTAAATCAACTAAACTAATGTTCAGGAAGTGTTTATAAATGGTTTAAATTCTAAAAAGATAGAAATGAGTGGTGGATAAATGAATAGCTCGTAGGTCCCACTAAATGTGGATAAAAAGTGATTTGACAAATTATAAACAGTTTATAAACATCATCCAAACATGGGCTAACATTTTCCAACAGTTTTTCTAGACATATTACACTCTGAGAAGGAAAAGCATCTTTTATTTCTTAAATAGCAGTCATATAACAATCAAAATATGTGCCTAAATGTGACTAATTTAAATGAAACATAAAGGTTCCACTCACCCACTTTAGAATCTGACGTTATTATCTGTGCTTAAGATTTACAAAGATGCATGTTTAAATTGCCGAAGAGTTAATTTCATAGCTGGTGCATTAATTTAAGACCCACAAGAAAATGCCTTCCGGAAAAGGACAATGTAGACATGCATACAAACTCATAGATGAACATGTCCCATGTACATTCTTAGTCACACATGCAAAGGAAAAGATAATTTTTAATGCATCACAACTATAACCTACCAATTAAGAAAGGGAAGATGTGTTAAAAAATAAAAAAGTGGAGTATGAAAAGAATGATCTTCTAAAAATCAGATACAGAGGAGGCTTTGCTGCTTGGCATTTAGTTGAATGCGAAAAACGGCAGAGTAGAATCAGTAAATTAGGGATAACATTCTATCCGTGCTGACAAGACAAATCAGGTATATCGGTAGAGCATATTGCCATAAATTCTGAGATTAGGAGTCATGACATCATATGTGAAATTAGAAACAAATTACCTCATGCAGCGAATGATCCCTTCAGATGCAGATGCTTCTTCTAGTGCACGAGCTGCAGATACAAATGCGACATTCCTGTAATTTTGAACTTCCTGAAAAGCACAACTCACATTAACATTATTTTATAGAGCGGTCAGACTATAAATCTCACAAGTTTTGTATCTGAGTGTGTGCACCTCTCCAATGTCACGGATGGTAGGAGAAAGTGAACCCCACAAGTTCTTTGAATCTGACAATATTTTACAGTTGATATTACTAGGAAGAATATCGCCATCTGATGACTTCAAATTTTTTGTTATAGGCTTGCTTAAATGCTTTGGAGAAACAATTGCGTTCTTGCTTTTAAGTGGGAAAATGCTTGAATGCTTCAGAATCAAGTCCTTCTCGGGAGAAGCCTTCTTAGTAACCATCTGCAAAGGCAATATATGCTAAGTTGGAGAACACGTCAATGTGAAGTCATCATGTGCAAGAAATGTACAAACAGACAATAAGCCTACTTGCGTGAGCATTAACAAGATACAATCGAGAATTAACATCCATCCAAAGTACATATTAGAGTAAACAATCAAATAAATCGAAGTTCTATTGCAAATCAATATTTATTTGGACATGGAAATTGAATGCAAAAATTAGTGAAAAACCTTAATATATTTGAGAAATTTATTCAATACAAGGACACAAAGATGGGGGAGAGTGAGAGAGTTGTATCAAGTTTCTTATTAATCCTCTAATAACCAGTCGTAGAAATTTAGAAGACATTACATCAGACAGATTAAGAAATAAACCTTAAGTTTTCTAGAAAAACATTTAATCATTTGAATGCCGAAACATTGTAAAATTGAGATTATGCTTGTGATTTTGTACAAGATTTAATACCTCATATAGTCCGAAGAAACCCCTTTCTTCGGGCCAGAAGAGGAAATCATATTTTTCTTTCCTGTTCAGTTATATTCATGGCAGAAATCAAAATATTAATGAAGAAGTTGGGGTCTAGATCAATTACTGAAACCTTAGGATGGTACAATAACTGCATTAGCTACTTCTCTATAATCCAATACTTGTTGGACTGCCATCCTATTACTAGGGTTTTGAATCCCTTAAATTTGCCATTAGGACACTATCGTCACAAGACAGTACAATAGAGTCCATAATTTCTATCACTATTTTCCCATTGTATTTTTCCACTTCTATTAAGGAGGATACATATAAAGTAGCGTCTCTCAAAAACAGAAAATGTACAAGTAAGAAATTTCACCCTAATTAAAGGGTCGTTGTCGTCACTTCTTTATTCCATACTAGTTTGTTACATGCTTAGCTTTTGGTGCAGTAAAATTATCAAAACCACCATAGATATATAAAAGTTCAGACTTTTTAAACAGAACAGAAACAGAAAATGGCAAAAACAGTTAAACGGAGAACATACTTCAATTAATCCAGTGAGCAAGCACCTGTATTTGCATACTTTTTTATATAAAAAGAAATACTTACAGAATCTGAAAACGAATGTAAATTTTTAGATTGAGACTTCGATATGCCTTTACCACCATTTTTACTAACAGGACTATTATCCCATCCTTTTCGAGCCGAATCCAAGCTCAGTCTTCGACCTTCCCCATACCCAACCTTCCCATTTCCTAAAGAAAGCCTTCTACTTTTACCCTCTGCAGCTTTCTTTGCCTTTCCCTTTGTTGTTTTCACCTTGGCTTCAACTTTCTTAGCATTCAGAAAATCACTGGCAATCAAGTCCTTAGGATCTCCAATGCAGGGCCGCCTCTTGGGGACTGGTTTAACACCGCGAAGCACCGGAACAGGGGAGCCCGTATCGAGCCGAGTAACGTGAATGAACTGTCCGAGTTGGATCTTGTCACCCAGTATTAACTCCACATCTTCATCTGATACAGACACATAAGCTGAATGCACTGAATCTGAAACTCTCAAGTAATATCCCCTGGTCTCCCATGGATCATCTTCTAGTGAAGGCACAATACTAATAACCTAAATACAAACACACCACGTGGGAAAAATTACGGAGTTTGCAAGAAAAACCATTAACACTCAACAGAATCAGAGAAAGAAGAAAATTTACAATGTACATAAAATGAGAACCAAATTCTCATCAGCCCAGAAGGCAATAAACTATGAAAATGTATGATTAATACTGATTTCTTTTTCTCCTTATAAAATAAAAATGCTTGAAAATGCCATTAACACTAGAGAACAAAAAAAAGAACGAAAAATATTTAGAGCGTTGATAAAAGAAAAAGCAAAACCTCATTAGCCCAAAGGAGAAAACAAAGAAAATGCATGAAAATGCCATTGACTATAAATAGAAAAAGGGAGGGGGGGAAAAAACATTCACAACGTTAAAAAAAAAAAAAAAAACAAAAACAAAACCCACATTCTCATTTGCCCAGAAAGGGGCAAAAATACAGGTTTCTTTTTCTTTTCATTCAAAACAAAATCTTGAAAATGCCAGAAACTCTCAACAGAAAAAAAATATATATATTTAAAAAAATGACAACGTTGCTAAAAACAAAACCCACAATCTCATTAGCCCAGAAGAAGAAAAAATAATTAAAATGCATGATTTATAGTCTTCTTTTCCAAAACAAAATCTTGAAAATATTCGTTTACATGCCTGAAGAAGAGCAGAACGGTGTTCCCCAGCAACTTTAAAATCATTGTTATCTACATTCTGAAGAAGCTTAAGCAGTATCCCTGGTGTAAGAGAGGCCATTTTAATGGAGCAGTATCAATAGATATTTTTTGAAATAAAAATATCACTTATATACTCAACTCGTGCTAACACCATAGTACTAGGAGGAGCGGAAAACGAAGTTGCAGTACAAGATTAGAGGAGGACAGGAGGTTGGGGCCGGGTCTGGGCAAGGCAGAACGAATCTCAAAATGGCATTGGAGGAATGGGTTGTGGGGACACGTGGCGAGTTGGGATGTGGTTTGGAGACTGGAGTGGCAGAGGTAGAGAGAGAGAATATTATCAATATTATAGGCGTAGATGACGAGGTTTCTTTATCCGGTTCACAAGTTATCAAATCGCATCAAGCAAATGGCGACAAGGCTAGAGCGGTATGCCACAGTGTACGTAGGTCTTTGTGTGTAGACGATAATACCCTTATAAGATATTGATTAATTTTATTTTATTTTTTTGGAAATCAAATCAAAACATAGACTAAATTTTCAGAGGATGCACATATCATGTTACCACATTTCTTAATTACATCTAAACAATTTCATAACCCAACTGACCAACTCTTAGGAAATTCTATATATTTCTCTTTACCGGTTGCACTCGCAGTCTCGCACCCTATGTTTTTCAAATCAAACACCCTATCGTCATCACCCTAACACAACCCTCTAGCCATCTCTCCTAAAATTTGACATCTATTCAACAATTTGTATTCATGAGTGTTATGAACCGGATTGCAAAATAATGACAATAATGATGTAATGAAGAAGAAAACAAAAATACAAGAATTTACGTGAAAACCCAATTTGGATAAAAATAACGGGCAGGGAGAACAATCCACTATAATCAATAGTTTTTGTGTTTACAATATCAAGATTTCAATTGAGATCAATCTCTCAATATGTTGTTGAAGATGAAAGAAATAATATATGAATATTACAATATGGAGATACAATGTGGTAATATATATAGAACATCTTATTGAAATCCAAGATGAAGTTGAAATCCAAAAAATCGAGAAAAAACCAGGTATCCAAATTCAGTACGCAGCCCGGGCACCGCGGCGCCGACATATAAAAATTGGCCAGAGAGGCCGGCGCTGCGGTGCGCACACTTCTGCCTTAAATTTCTGTGGCTACGGCGCTACTTCCTGGAGCCATGGCGCCCGTCCCTCTTGATTAAACTTCCAAAAGTTGTCTTTAGCCATCCAATAGTCCTTCTGCAAGTCAAACTCCTAATTTCTTTGAAATTTGATCTTCATAACTCATAACTCTACAAACTCAAATACTTTGAATTTCCTCCAATCATCCAAACACTAAATCACATAAAATTTGGATCATACCACAACAATTCTCCACCTTGAGCCA
>CAIGRO010214139.1:0-10372 GCA_903798355.1 Fraxinus baroniana | reverse complement strand
TGTACAAAATACACTTATCAGATACTCAAACAAATCAAAAGGATATATGTAACGTCCCAAATTCTCGAAACTCGAAGCGTTAAAAAAAAATTTGCTCTTTGTTTGACCTCTTACATGCTAACCAAAATAAATTGTAAATAAGAAAAAATTTGGAAAACATTGGAGGAATTTCAGCAAATACATGTTGCACAACAGTGAAGAGAAAAATATGTTTAACTTAGCAAACATTGACGAAAAATTATGAAATCTTAACAGGGACTATAACATTCATATACGTACATCATAAAAAAATTGGGGTCTCGATGATAATGTTTGAAACCTGAGAATATTGTTCGACTGTACTGGACAGAGAATTTAGAACTGACTCGATACAGTCTACCAAAATAAACACAACTTTTTCTCTAGCTAATATTTTAGGGTAATTCCAAAGATTACTATTAGAAGGCTCTTAGACCTTTGAAACCCCACTGATTTCACTCTAAAACATGTACTGCGGCCCATGTTTTACCACTCTCAAACAAAAGGACGAAATCTGAAATTCAATCTCGTCATAAATAACTTTCATGCGTAGTCATTCCAACATTTCTAAGTTATAGTTGACATGCAATATATGTTATACTAGGTGAAAATAGAAAATTAAACATTTTAAAAGTATCGTCTAAGGATTTATATGAGATTTACACAAATGGAAATTTTACTAAAAGTTCAAAGCATTTCAGATTACTGAGCACTTGCCACCATGCCAAACCCTTGTCATGCCTCCATTTAAACTGTAAATTTTGTAAGAATGAGTATCACAAGTAAAACTCACTAGGAAATACATATATAAATAGAGAAAAAAATTATGTTTTCTAGAATTGTAATCTTTGGATATTTGTATCACCGTCAAATGTCAAGACGAACCGTTGATCAAGCAGTCTGTATACTCTTAGGTTTTAACAACCTCTTTTCATGAATCAAAATTCATCTTTTCATCTCTTATTTGAACCATCCATAGGGTGTTTCCATTTTCTCATGAGTAACATCTCTTATTTGAACCATCCATAGGGCGTTTCCATTTTCTCATGAGTAACACAACAACACATTAATGCAAATTGAAAACAAAAAATTTACTCTACTTACAAAAGTGTCGTAAACATCCCTACCTTAAACACTTGGAGATTGAATATCCTTTGACATTCAATATGTAGTAAAATGCAGCATACTCTTAGCCTTTTCTTTAGAACAATTTTTAAATTCAAGGTGCCTTAAATCTATGGAAAAAAGGCGAAATGATTTTATGTAAAAGAATTTTAGTTTGGGAGAGAAAATATAGCTTTAGGGATTGTAGAATGTAGTTGCTTATCAAACACAAAATGCAAAGACAATTAGCAGTAACCAAAAATGTAAGTAAAAAAAAATGAAAGTGGAACATTATTTAGGCATATAAATGGTGGATTCAGGATTAACGTACAGGTAACTTTTCAATTGAAATGGAGAGTTTTTTTTTTCTTATAATTATCATAATGGTTTTAATTAGTGGGTATTAAAACTTGAATGAAATGCCTAATGGTATAAATGTTGGAATAAGTGACGTGCAAGTTACTTTCACTTAAATAGCAGTTTTTTTTTTAATAATTAACATTATGGGTTTTAAATGATTAAACAATTATGACACTTGTGGTTATTATCAATTCAAATGAAATGCCTAGTGGAGAAAAAGAAAAGTCACATTGAGGGATGAGAAAAATCAAAACTTGTGGCTGAATAGATAGAGTTATTTGAAGACAAAAACCATGTTTAAGGATTATTTGGCATAACAATATGTGTATCTATATTTTTAAAATTTTAGAAACTTAATCACCACAAACATTTAAAAGAAATTCGACACTTTAGAAGACAAGTACACGTAAATTTACTATCGTGACCAAGACTTTAGTGTCGTAGCGACGAAATAACATAATCTAAATCATTTTTCGATTTGTACAAGCAAATTTATTTTAAAATGAAACGTAAGATTTTATTTTATTTTATTTTCTCAGTCGCTACAACTCTCCCCACTTAAAATAATTTCGTCCTCTGGTCGCTACAACTCTCCCCACTTAAAATAATTTCGTCCTCGAAATTTAACTTGTTTTAAGAGATTAGGATACTCAGCTAAAATGTCTTCTTCTCTTTTCCAAGTAGCCTCATCCTCACCATGTTTACTCCACTGAACTTTGACTAATGGAACCCTTCGATTTCTCAAAATGTGGTCCTTTCTCTCCAAAATTACTCCAGGAGCTTCTTCGTACGTCATATCACTCTGGACATCCAATGATTGAACATTTACCACGCGACTAGGATCTGGGATATATTTTCTTAACATTGAAATGTAAAATATGTTGCGTACTGCTGCTAGTTCATGTGGTAATGCTAAACGATATACTACATTGTCAATTTTTTCAAAAATCTCAAATGGATCGATAAATCTAGGGCTCAATTTTCATTTCTTTCCAAATCGTAGTGTTTCCTTCATTGGCACCACTTTGAGAAATACTTTATCTCCAACCTCAAAATTCAATTGTTTTCTCCTTTTGTCAGCATAGCTTTTCTGACGATCTTGAGTAATTTTAATTCTTGATCCAATTTTATGTATAGCCTATACAGTCTTCTTAACTAATTCTGGATCCAAAACTCTTCTTTTATCCAACTTCATCCTAGTATAATGGTGAACGACATCGTCGACCACACAAAGCCTCATACGGTACCATCCGATAGTTGCTTGGAAGCTATGGTTGTATGCAAATTCGACTAACGAAAAATGATCTTCCCACTTACCAGCTAAATCTAGGACACAAGCTCTCAACATATCTTCAAGAACCTGGATAATTTGTTCAAATTGTCCGTCAATTTGAGGATGGTAAGCAGTACTAAATGTTAACTTGGTACCCATAACTTTCTGAAGGCTTATCCAAAACTTTGAAGTAAACATCGAGTCTCTATCCGATACGATAGAAACTAGAATACCATGAAGTCGTATAATCTCTTTGACATAAATCTCTGCGAACTGTTCTAAGTTATAAGTTGTCCGAAGTGGTAGGAAATGAGCAGATTTTGTCAGTTGATTCACAATCACCCAGATTGCATCATAACCTCTCACCGATCTCAGAAAACCAATGAAAAAATCCATTGCAATCATCTTCCATTTCCATTCGAGTATGTCCATGGGATTCAATGGCCCCGATGGCCTCTGATGTTTGCCTTTACCTGTTGACAAACCATGCATTTGGACACAAATAGAGCTATCTTTCCCTTCATATTTCTCCACTAAAATCTGTCACGCAAATCTTTATACATTTCAGACGACTTGGGTGTACGATATAAGGAGTAGAATGAGCCTCAGTCATAATCTCATTCATCAATACCTCATCCTTTTGTATGTACAATCAGCCTTTAAACTTCAGGGCTTTATCTTCGGCTATTTCAAATCATTTCCTCTTCTCATTTCCTACCTTAGCCTTAATCTTTTCTAAAAATGGGTCATCTTTCTGAGCAGCTACTATTCTATCTTTGAGTGTTGATTTCAGAGTAAGACTTGTTAACATTGATGATGTCCTTACAGGTGAAGTATATACTTCAATTCTCAGGTTCTCAAAATCTCTAATTAAATGATCATGCCTTATATATAGTGCTAACAATTGTCCCATGTGTTTTTTTCTACTCAACTCATCAGTGACTACATTAGCCTTACTCGGGTGGTACAAGATAGTGCAGTCATAATCCTTTACTAATTCTAACCATCGTCACTATCTCATATTCAACTCCTTCTAGATGAATAAGTATTTGAGACTCTTGTGATTGGTGTATATCTCACACTTACTCCCATATAGGTAGTGGCGCCAAATCTTCAAGGTGTGCACTACTGTTGCCAGTTCGAGATCATGAGTAGGGTAATTTTGTTCATATTGTTTCAATTACCTCGAAGCATAAGCTATCACTTTCACATGTTGCATCAAAACACATCCTAAACCAAGTTTAGATGCATCACTATAAATTACAAAGCCTTTCGGACCATCAGGAATAGTCAACACTGTTGCATATACTAGCCTATCATTTAACTCTTGAAAACTCCGCTTGCATTTCTCTGACCATACAAACTTAATACCCTTCCAGTCAAGTGTGTCATAGGACTCGTGATCTTGGAAAATGTTTCTATAAATCGCCGATAATAGCCGGCTAAACCTAGAAAGCTCCTCACTTCTCCAACATTTTTAGGTTTCGACCAATTAGTCACAACTTCAACTTTGGATTGGTCCACTTCAATTCCTCATACTGAAACCGTATGACCTAGAAATCCAGTTCGGTCCAGCAAAAATTCAAATCTCTTAAACTTGGCAAATAACTTCTCCTCACGTAGTGTTTCCAAAACTATTTTTAGATGTTCTTTGTGTTGCTGAGGATCTTTTAAGTATACCAGTATGCCATCAATAATTATGATGACAAACATGTCCAAATACTCATAGAACACCCTATTCATCGAGTCCATAAACACTGCAGGGGCATTCGACAAGCTAAAGGGCATCACCGTAAACTCATAATACCCATATCGAGTCCTAAATGCCATCTTTGGTACATCTACTGACTTAATCTTTAGCTGATGGTAGCCCAACCTTAAATAAACTTTCGAGAACATGGACACACCCTTCAACTTATCAAATATATCGTCAATCCTAAGAAGGGGATACTTATTCTTGACCGTCAACTTATTTTGTTCACGATAGTCGATACACATTCTCATTGTACCGTTTTTCTTCTTTACAAAAAGTACTAGAGCTCCCCATGGAGATACACTCGATCTAATGAACCCTTTGTCTAGAAGTTCTTCTAACTGTATCTTTATCTCTTATAATTCATTTGGTGCCATTCGGTTGGGGCTTTGGACACAAGAGTGGCTCCACGTACTAAATCTATCGTGAGTTCCACTTGTCTATCGGGCAGAGTACCCGGTAGATCATTGGGAAACACGTTAGCATACTCACGTACTATTGGCACATTGTCTAATACTTTCTTGAGATGAGGTGCTAATAAGACTGGCAAGATATCCCTGACAATTATGCTTCCTCAACATGCACTCGGCCTCTAAAGTGGAGATGACGCAAGGAAGTGCCTTAATCTTCGATCTATAAAATCTCAACTCCTCTTTTCCCGGTCTTTGAGAAATAATCTCTTTTTTCAAAACATACAATTTTGGCTCGATTTTTACCTAACCAATCCATACCTAAAATAATTACATACAAGTCGGCCTCTAAAGTCAATCCATCAAAATTTATTTGTACCCTCCTTTACTATCCAATCTATATCAATAGTTCCCACAGATGGCATACTAGCCTCTAGTATACTATCACTCTTCTGACTTGAAGCATTAATCTTAGATAGACATGTATTAGATATGAACATATGAATCGTACCAGAATCAATAAGGACGTAAATCAAAATACTAGAGACAGATAAAATATCTGCGATTAAGTCTGAATTTTGGGCGGCCTCGTCGTGACTCAGAGCAAACACCCTTGCTTTTCCTTTCTTCTCCTGCTCGGGTTTCTAAATCAATGGGCGTGAAGAAACCACATGATCGGGTTGATCACACTTATAGCAAACATACTTTCCAAGCAAACACTCTCTTTTGTGAAACTTATTATCCTTAGAACATTGAGGTAAATGATTGCTTGTCTAACCTATATTTGTTTGTTTCTTAAACTATCTAGTATTCTTATTCTTATTTTGCCACTTCCTTTTTCTAAAGTCACTATGAGGTCCATAATTCACCAACTTCACCCCCGAGTAAACTTCTATCTGAGCCTTCTTTACCACTGCCTGAAAGGTGATGAATTCCTGTGAACTCACATTCAGTCTGATCTCTAGA
The DNA here is from genome assembly GCA_903798355.1 of Fraxinus baroniana. NCBI lineage: Eukaryota > Viridiplantae > Streptophyta > Magnoliopsida > Lamiales > Oleaceae > Fraxinus > Fraxinus baroniana. Next base: position 4,488 of record CAIGRO010214139.1, on the reverse strand, counting down.
CGTAGGCCCTTCTCGTAAATTTTGCATTCATGAGCTCAGTACTTACAAGGTGTGGGGCATATCGGGACAATTCCTCGAACTTGCTCTCATACTCAGAAATTCCCATATCTCCCTGTACCAGTCTTAAAAATTTTGCCTCCTAATGGTCTCGCAGAGCTTGCGGAAAATACTTTTCTATTAACTTCATCTTGAATTGAGTCCAAGTTAGATTACGTTATTCCTCTTTGGTACGAGTGCATGATGAAGATTCCCACCAATGGCATGCTCTTCTACTCTAAATAAACTCGACACATATCACCTTTTCATCTTCTAGGTAAGAGATATGCCGGAAGATCTTTTCAATAGTACGTAACCACTCCTTAGCAGCTAGAGGGTCTTTCCCACCATCAAAGGTAGGGGGTCGATATCTACGAAACTATACTACCGTCAAAATAAGTGGTGCAGTGGGGTATGTTAGCGGTACGAGTAGTACTTGGAGAACTAGTAGAACTTGAGGTGCTGGAGGCTTAGCTTGGGCAGCCAAGGCCTGTTTCAGCTCATCAATATCCCGCCTTAACTCTCTAATCGTCCTCGCTGCGCCATATTCTTATATGCCATAATAATTGCAATCTTAGTTAGAAGAGTCTATGATACTTGCACAAAATAGGAGGAAAGAAAAAAAAAATTTACAACTCAATATCTTGTATTATTATCTCCAAATACCCTTTAAGAGGAATACAAAATAATAAAAGAGCATCTGCCAAATCAAAAGGAATCACACTAGGCATCAACAGCACTTAAACTCAATAAAATCCACTGAAATTTCACTCCTCTATTCATCATTGCCATCATCGTCGCTAATGCAACCTCCATGAACTCTAGATTTCTTAGAAGGTTGTACTTTATCGTCTGAAATAGGTTGAGGTGCATCTTCATGAATGTACATCTCAGTAAGTACACTATCGTCCTTGGGAATCATAAGTTCGGCCAACTCCCACTATTCAATCATCTCTACACTGAAAGCCTCATAATCAATCTCTCGAGGCAAGGTAGGTATGTCAACTTCCCATTTATAATTATAGATCGATTCGGCCACCTCTAGCCACTCTTCTGGCAAAGTATCAATAAGAAGACGGGTGGTCTGATGACCAGTAACCATATGGCCAAGTTACCTCACCTCCCTCCACCTTACTAACATTTCCCAAATGTGCTAGCCCATATTGTGTGCTGGATTCCATCGATACCCTTTATATTGTCTCACGATCTCATATCAACGAGGCATCAATGAACTCGTCTTCCTTCAAGTTTTCTTAATCTGTACCATCTCTGTCATACCAATTATTTGAAATCCAATTAATGGGTATCTAATAAGTTCTAGTTAATTCTCTAGGACTTAAATAAACAATTAATTTGGTCAGTTCTCAAATTACTTGGTACGATAATGATTAATTACAAAAAGTATTCAAACTCCAACATATACTAATATTCATACATACATTTCAAATGTTGTATCTAGATAAACTTTCTCATTCTCATCACATAGATACAAGCATATCTATAAAACTTTCTTTACCTCCAAATCGGCATGTCGCAGCTATGGCAGGCACAGTGCTCAGGATCATTGTAATTTTTTTTTAAATCTACAGAAAATAAACCATGCTCTGATACCAATTGTAACACCCCAAATTCTCGAAACTCGAAGCGTTAAAAAAATATGCTCTTTGTTTGACCTCTTACATGCTAACCAATATAAATTGTAAATAAGAAATACTTTGGAAAACATTAGAGGAATTTCAGCAAACACAAGTTGCACAGCAGGGGAGAGAAAAATATGTTTAACCTAGAAAACATTGACAAAAAATTATGAAATTGTAACAAGAACTATAGCATTCATATACGTACATCATATAAAAAACTAGGGTCTTGATGATAATGTTTGAAACTTGAAAATATTGTTCGACTATGCTGGACAAAAAATTAAGAACTGACTCGACGCAATCTACCAAAATGGACATAACTTTTTCTCTAGATAATAGTTTAGGGTAATTCCAAATACTACTATTAGAAGACTTATAGACCTTTCAAACCCCATTAATTTCACTCTAAAACATATACCGTGGCCTAAGTTGTACTACTTTCAAACAGAAGGACAAAATCTAAAATTCAATCCACTCATAAATAACTTTCATGCGTAGTCATTCCAACATTTCTAAGTTATAGTTGACATGCAATATATGTAAGACTAGGTGAAAACAGAAAATTAAACATTTTAAAAGTATCATCTAAGGATTTATAAGAGATTTACACAAATGGAAATTTTACTAAAAGTTCAAAGCATTTCAAATCACCGAGAACTTGCCACCATGCCAAACCCTTGCCATGACTTCATTTAACCTGCAAATTTTACAGGAGTATCACAAGTAATACTTAGTAGGAAACACTTTAGTAAATAAATAAAAAAATATGTTTTCTAGAATCGCAATCTTTGTATATTTGTGTCATCGTCAAATGTCAAGGCGAACTGGTGATCAAGCAGTTCGCATACTCTTAGGTTTTAACAACCCCTTTTCATGAATCAAAATTCATCTCTTATTTGAACCACCCATAGAGTGTCTCCATTCTCTCATGAGTAACACAATAACATGTTAATGCAAACAGAAAACAAATAATTTTACTCTACTTACAAAAGCGTCATAAACATCCTACCTTAAACACTTGGAGTTTGAATATCCTTTTTTTGACGTTCAATATGTAGTAAAATGCAGCGTACTCTTAGCATTTCCTTCAAAGCAATTTTTAAATTCAACGTGCCTTAAATCTATGGGAAAAAGGCGAAATGATTTTATGTAAAATAATTTTAGTTTGGGAGAGAAATTACAGCTTTAGGAATTGTAGAATGTAGTTGCTTATCAAACTCAAAATGCAAAGGCAATTACAGTAATCAAAAATGTAAGTATGAAAAATAAATGAATGTGGAATATTATTTAGGCATATAACTGGTAGATTCATGATTACTTTTTAATTGAAATGGAGAGTTTTTTTTCCTTATAATTATCATAGTGGTTTTAATTAGTGGGTATTAAAACTTGAATGAAATGCCTAATGGTATAAATGTTGGAATAAGTGACGTGCAAGTTACTTTCATTTAAATGGTAGTTTTTTTAATAATTAACATTATGGATTTTAAATGATTAAACAATTATGACACTTAGTGGTTATTACCAATTCAAATGAAATGCCTAGTGGAGAAAAAGAAAAGTCACATTGAGGGATGAGAAAAATTAAAACTTGTGGCTGAATGGATAGGAGTTATTTGGAGACAAAAATCATGTTTAAGGATTATTTGGCATAACAGTATGTGTATCTATATTTTTAAGATTTTAGGAACTTAATCAACTCAAACATTTAAAAGAAATACGACACCTTAAAAGACAAGTACACATAAATTTACTATCGTGACCAAGACTTTAATTTGAACTCTTAGGAAGTGTCGTAGACGAAATAACATAATCCAAATTATTTTTCGATTTGTACAAGAAAAATTATTCTAAAATGAAACACAAGATTTTATTTTCTCGTTCGCTACAATATAAGTTATATTGTCCAAACCGTGGCACCGGAATTGTTGAGTCAATCACTGCTAAATTTCTGGAAAATGATTCTGGTGATAGTGGGAGTTCTACATTGAAGGAATTTTTTGTTGAACCGAATCCAGTAATTGTTCCAGTTCTTGTTATACAGGAGAGAGTTATACTGCAACCGACTGAAAATTGTTAGTGAAGAAAACTTGGTATGCAAGTTAAATAAATCCTTATATGGTCTCAAGCAGGCGTGACGTTAGTGGTATTTGAAGTTTGATGAGGTTGTGACTTCTCTTGATTTTTGTTGAAAATACAGTTGATGGATGTATTTATCTCAAAACCAGAGGGAGAAATTTTATTTATCTTGTCCTGTATATTGATAACATTTTGCTTGCTAGTAGTGACTCGGGGTTGCTTCACGAGACAAAGAAAATGTTGTCTGCTAATTTTGAGATGAAAGATCGGAGAAGCTACTTATGTGCTTGGCATTTTGAAATACATTGTGATAGAAATTGTGGCATGTTGGGATTTTCTTTGAAAACTTATATACTACGTGATCTAGAAAGGTTAAATATGCAAAAATGTGCACCTGGTGATGTACCTATCATAAAAGGGCAAAGTTTAACAAAACTCAATGTCCAAGGAATGAGTTAAAAAGAGAATCTGTGAAGATGATTCCATATGCTAGTGCTGTGGGAGGTTTGATGTATGCTTAAGTTTGCACTAGACCAGATATTGCTTATGCAGTCAGTGTTCTCAGTAGGTTTCAGTAGAATCCAGGGCAAGAGCATTGGAAAGCGGCTAACAAAGTTATGAGATACTTAAAGAAAATTGAAAGTTACATGCTCACTTTCCAGCGTTCAAATCACCTTGAGGTGGTAGGCTACTCAGATTCTGAATTTACTGGATGTCAAGATGATTTGAAATC
>CAIGRO010214110.1:0-15791 GCA_903798355.1 Fraxinus baroniana | reverse complement strand
ATTCAATTTCAGCATCCAGATTCAAGAAACTCACTAGGGGGATTGGGGAAACAATCTAAAATTCTAAATACAATCTAATTAAATGAAGCCACAAGCCACATCACACAAATATTTTGGAATTCATTTGGTATTTTAAAAGGGGGAACCCCAATCCTTCACTCACGAAACCCATAACTTGAGAATATAGTATTTTCAGCCTCTTCGATTCTTACCTAAAACCAGAGATACTCCAGTCCAGTCCACACACAGTAGTGGCAGCAATGGCAGAAGGCAGAACCCCAATCCTTCACTCACGAATCACGATTCCTCAATTAATTAGCCCCTGCGCCTGCAAGGATGCAACCAAGAACGGTATTGTTAATTTTTTATTAATAATGTTTCATTGAAGTCATCTTGGCAGTTGGCTCCATTGAAGCTCCCAAGGCAGACCTTGCCCCATTGAAGCTCGAAGCAGATTGCAGAAGCTGAAGGGTGTGAAAATAATACTACTAACCTGGTATTTCTGTGTTTTTGTGGCAGGAACTCAGGCACTGGTACTTTTCTTCCTTGGAGCTCAATCTGCAAATGGGGGGGGGGGGGGGGGAAGGGGGTTTGGGCCTTTGGGTAATTTCCTAATATGGTACTGGGCTTACCGGGCCGCCGGCTTGGGCTTGATTCAATTTTTTAAAAGGGGGCTTATGGCGTGGGTTGGGAAAACTAAAAATGTGGGCCTTTTTTTTTGGCTTGTGGGTTAAGGTAATTTTTTTTTTGTCCCAGTAGGGGCAGGGGTTGGGAAAACTAAAAATGTGGGCCTTTTTTTTGGCTTGTGGGTCCGCCACTGGTTGAAATAATGATTTGCTACCAAGACTCCACACTAGCCACAAAAGATCTCAGTGCATGCCCACGTATCTCCAAATGTTCACACTTTGATATCCTAGAACTCACTTTAGCAACAAAATGTATAGAACTCAAAATTTGGCTAAGAACACAATCAAAAGTCTTGGTCACCAAAAGGGTCATATAGATTTCAGAGCAATAAACTCGTACATGCACACAACGAATTGTTGGACAAATGACATAAAAGTACGAAGCTCAATAAAATCTTGGAGATTGGACTTAATCATAACTTTGAACAGAATAAAGAGAGAATATCAACTCATAAAAATGACAAAATATATCCTTAAATTTGTCTATAAACATTTGTCCAACTAAAAAGGGATTGAAAATTTAACATCCAAAAGTCCACTCTCTAAAAAATTTACCTTGGATCAAAGCAAAATAGGTGTCGATTCTATCGAAAACTTCAAATGTTCTCTGATCAAATGGCACTTTTCGGCCAAAATAACGTCTTAATCCAAATATTTCTCCTTTTTTATAAATAACTCCAGAACACGCCCAAAATTTCCCAAAAAGGGGGATATCCTGGCAAAAATTTGACAGAAAACTTGACAGTTGTCTTCTAAAAATAAATTCTATTTTTGAGGTAAACAAATAGATATGGACGCTATTTGATGCCATATTTTATTTCTTCTATTTTTTTTTAAATATTGAGAAGATAATTTGTATTGTTAATGCAAGATCTTTTAAGAAAATGTTATGTGTACAATTGAATCCGAACCGAAATTGATGGTTCGGGTCAGGGCTTGACTCTAATAGTTACATGGATCCGAATGTTTTCATTTACAAAATACCAATGTCTGATGAGTTTCGGGTATTGAAATACACAAATTGATCCACTTGACGTCGAAACTTAAATGTTGAAACTTAACTTTGTAAAATTTGACACGCAACAATCACGACTTAATAGAAATTTATAAAAAATTATCTTTTGAAATAACAACAAATAGTTAAAGAATAATTTGTTGGCCTTGAAAACTCGAGGACGAGCTTACAACTTCATTAAAAAAATTGGAAAGAACGTACGCATATTTAAATTGTTGGTAGATTGATGGAATACGCTTTCGAATCCAAATATTTTAAAACCCAACACAATCCGGGGTGCTTTTAAGAATGGCCAAGTCAATAAGTTTAATTTTCACCTTAACTTTTCAACTATACTAGATTTTCACATTGTCATTTTAGATGTTAAAAGACAAAAATGTCCTTAAATAAGTATACAATTACAAAATATTGTTTTATTAAAAGACAATATTACCCTTTTAGTTAACATTTGAAAATCAAACATTTCCCACTTAAAATTTTAAAATCACTTAATTTTTTTTATCTGTCTATTCCAACACAGATAAAAACTCTCTCAACTTTCATCTGCTTCAACCTCAAAATTTCTGAAATTATCGAACGCTGAAAAAGAAATACTTTTTTTTAATATCAATCACTTAGAATCGGTAAGTATATTTACGTATGTTTTATTTCGTTTTCGTTAATTTTTTATACGATTTAAACGACAAAAACAGTCGAAAATTTTTAATTTTTTTACGTTGAACCGCCAAAACAGCCGACTATTTTCAGGCTGCTCTGCCTTTTAAAAAAAAAATTTGTTGCCCCAGTCGAGCCGAATGACTTTGTATTTCCTTCAAAAATTATGTTTCGTCTAACAGATATGGTTGTAATGTCAGTTTGTTTCTTTGATGGCTTCAAATAGGATGAGAAATATCAATGAGTATGGAGATGGACAAGTGATAAACGTTGTGGTATTCCAATTTCCATAATGGAGAGTACAACATATGCGAGAATGTACCATGATTTACAAAACACGCTGAATGTCGATCTCTCTAAGACGTTATGGCACTGAGATTTTGATTCAATGATGATTCATCTATTCCGATTCCACCTATGAAGGTTACTTGTGATGAATAAGTGAATTATCTATTTGAATTGAATAAAATGTACACGACTCATCTCTGAGTGATTTTAGTGAGGAAGGATGTTGCCGAAGGTGGACACGAAGATTCGGTTCGAGGGGATTACAATGCCAATGATTTTTGGGACACAATAGAGATAGTTAATGAGGAAGATGTGGTTATTCCCGGGCCAGTCGTTCCTCATCGTGATCTCACTATTATACACAGAATTTCGTAAGTAGTTCACGACAACGAGAATGACAGTGAATTTACAAATGAGACTTTGATTACTGTATCCTGTCGGAGACATGAGTGGGGTGGGAGCGCAAGGGCTGGAACTATCATCATATAACTCTTCGCCGTGGTTTTCGGTGATGAGGATTTGTATGTCGAGCAACTGTTTGAACTTTCAAACAAAGAATAATCTGTAGGAAGCTGCGCATCGAATTGCACTGAAATACAACTTTGAGTTTAAAGTTAAATCAAATAAGTCATTGTTGACGATTGTCTGCGTTGACGACAGTTACCGTTGGCGTTTGCGAGCGACCAAAATGGATACGAATGAGTTTTTGTAGTTCGCAAATATAATCAGGAACATACTTGCGAAATGAGAATTCGTCGAAATGATCATAGGCAAACTCGAACATGGTTTATTGGTTGACATATAATGTACAAGTATCAGACCCACGGATGATCTATAGACCTTCAGACATCATTAACGGCGTCCGTCAAGAGTATGGAGTGGTTATGAGTTACTAGAAGGCCTGGAAGGACAACAAATGCGCGTTTGATGATTTCATGGGCTCAATCGAGGAGAGTTATGCTAAATTGGCTAGGTATGACATAGTATGGAAACAATTAATCCTGGCTCGAAATTGTTTTATTGAGACGGAAGGTGAGAATTGCTTTAAATTTTCTTTATGACTCTTGTACAATGCATTCGGGGATTTCGAAATGCGATGCGACCCCTAATTCTAGTCGATGGTATAACTTTGAAAACTAGATACGAAGGCAAGTTAATTATTGCACATGTCAAGATGTCAACATCCAAATTTACCCTATTGTATTTGACATAGTCGATAGCGAGAATGATCTGTTGATGTGTTGGTTCTTCATAAAGTTGAGAGAAGTAATTGAGGAAGTCGATGACCATGTCTTTGTAATTGATCAAGGACCGTCTATAATAAATGGTATCGCTGAAGTTTTTTTCGATGCACATCATTGATATTGCATGTACCATATACAAGGCAACCTGAGGGCTAAGTATCGAGGTAAAGGCATCATTTCATTGTTCAGGAGAGTGGCCGAAGCTTATAATGTTGAAGAGTGTAAAAGTTCATGGTGGAAATATGAAGTAAATCATTACCGGCATGGAAGTATCTGACAAAAATGGGGATTAAACACTATGTGTGATCACATTTTCCAAGACGTCAAACAATGCGAAGTCTCACAATGCATTATTCAAGAAGGATCGAGAGTTATCAATCTTCACAATGATTGAGAACATTCATAACAAGTTGCAGTAGTGGTTTCACTACCGACGTGTGAAATCACAAAGTTGCACGAGCGTGCTAGCCCCGGCTCAAGAGGATAAACTCTTTAAGGTTGCAGAGCTTGTGAGAAAGTTGAATGTCGAACCACTGGATGAGTTGCACTTCTCCGTGAAATGTGCATGTCATATGACATACATATTGGACTTGACTGATAATATGTGCACTTCTCGTCGATTTTTGTTGGAGAGTTTTCCATGTGAGCATGCAGTCGCGATGGCTATGTATAAAGACTTTGCAATGAGAACATTATGCTCTCCTTATTACACGGCTGATTATTGGAGAGTAGCGTATGCTGAGACTATATTTTCTCTACCTAATGAAGTCGATTGGGAATTTTTCGATCATATTCTCCCACTCAATAGTTTGTTACCACCACAAGTTGAATTGCATGGTCTTGGACGTCCACATACATCTAGAATACCATCTAACGTAGAGTTTTATTGGCCGTGTAGATGTGGCAGGTATGGAGCAACAAGGAATACTTGTCAATTTTGTACAAGTCAGATCCTCCTAAATGACAATTAGACTGATGTGTGATGGTATTATTGTGAAATAAAGGACCAAATTGTGCAGAATCATAATTGAGGGACCTAGAGAGCAAATATTTGATAAATGAATAAACAATTAAATATACAATATTTACATGAGTTTAGAATATTTATAAGTATCTAATAAATGAATAAATAATTAAATGTATAATATTTACATGAGTTTTACAATATTTACAATTATTTCATAAATAGATGAACAATTAAATATACAATATTTATGGATCATTTTCGAATTCATACAAATCGCACGCTAATTTATTCTTCCAATTTTATATTCACGATTGGTTGATTTCATCAACTTTATATCCTATACTCAAAAATTAAATCTATTTTATAGCAAACATGTCGTAATTGTCCCTGCAATTAAATAATAACGAGTTAGTTCGGTATCGCGTAGCTAAAAACTAAGTTTTCAAGTTAAAAAAACTATAGATACTTACGATCTCGGCTGTCTCGCTGTTGTCGTGTCCTGCACAATTGTTAGTTTGTCCTTTACAATCACACCGACTCGGGCAACCATTAAGGGAACGATCACAGCTACAGGCTCCAAGTTATGTTTAAGCTGGCCTTGTGTCAGACATGAATGGTTGGAGTTGTATACATATATAGTGGAATCAGTGAAGACAATCTCCACGGTAATACAATAATGATTCAGCAGAATGTATATATACCTACTCATTACCCATAAATTGAAGCAACCGATGCTCAATGATAATGGTACGTATGAACTCGATGCTTAACATGAGTTTGCCAGGAATATCGAATGATTTTGAATATCTTTGAGCTCGATCACGCAATAAGTCCATAGCCAGGTTGATGTGCTACATCAGGAAACACCAATAAAAATAGAGGGAGTTATTTCATTTAATAAACAAAAAATTATGTATACATAATAAATAACAATATGACTATTTGACTTACATTGTCGATGAGCCAAGTCCCCGAAGTGGTGATGTCATGAAACCACTTATAAGCCTCCGAGATAGTCTTCACCCCTACCGTGCGGCTATTTCTAAAAAAAAGAAATAGAAAAAATGTTAAAAGAGGTATATATGAGTTAGCGTAGCATACTTCACTTAAATTGAAATACTTACCCAAGCATAATTCTTCTCCACTCCGTTTCGAACACTTTTTAGTTGGCATGATCTCCCGAAAGAGATTGTGGAACGTCTCATTGACGAGATTGTGAAAGGAGATACGAAATTCTGTGACGGTAATCTCGACCTCTTGTTGACCACTTGCTCCGGCGCGTCAACAACACGTCTCGTACCCGTCGTTACAATCGGCATCGTCTCCTCCTCCATCTTCGAGGGTACCACCTTCGCCAACCCCTCTGTCATCAGGGGGTCCCCTCCGCCATCCCCTCATCCGTCATTGGACCTCCGCCGCCTCCATTACTGACTTCGCCTTGAGCACTTATACCTCCATCATTGAGGCCACCTCCCCCTTGCGCCTAAAATGCAGTTTCTGGCCATAACGGAGAGTGACCCCGATCTCCATCACCCTCTTCATTGCGGGTCTATCGCCCTCTTTGTCATCCCATCTATCACCCACTTGTAGTCCTACTATATCGTCTCGGAGCGCTACAACCTCCACCTCCACCTCAAGGTCTGATACATGGTTACGGAGTACTGCAAATCTCGATGTGAACTCGTTATCTTGCCGCTCATCTCTAATCACAGCGCCCCTACCTTCCTTTGTAGTTCGCCCACCTTCTCCCTCATCTTCACCATAAATCCAACCAGAAAGACATACATATTACTGTGCGCATGAGATCCATGAGAGAAGTGCCTAGATGGAGAAGAAGGAGATCTCATCGACCGTGAATTTGAACACATCGGGGACGGAGGTGATTGTCGATCAACTGGACCACGCTACTATAAAAATAACATTAAAAATTATTAACTTAGCTAAAATAGGCTAACTCATATAAAACGATAATCAATAAATTATATTCAATTCTCATACCCGATCTCGGTCCAGGATAGAATTGGACATCTGGTCTCGTGGAGTATGTGGAACGACTAATCACGCACAAAACCATGACCCTCTTCTTCCATCAACGTCGTCAACTCGATTAGGACCTCAAGCTCACATATTGACATTTCAACTATTTAATGATCATGTGATGAAATTCTGAAATGACATACAATATAAATCTACAATGTCTAATACTCACCTGATGGTTGTCGATGATGGGCTAATAATTGTTTGCCGGATGGACCCCTTAAGCTTCGAGTGTGATTTGGTAAAGATGTGTACGGTATCTTCAAAACATCTTCAACCCCACGGATAGTTGTTGAATGCATTGATGTCGTCAACAACTTGCAAATGAAATATGTCGATAGAAGTTTTCTTGTGATGATACCTCATTACGCTCTCAATGATGTAGACCAACCCAAGCTTCAATCTATCTAACATGTGGTCGCACTCCTCGATCGCGCCCATCAATTGGGGTAGAAGCACCATCCCCTGTCCCTAGAAGTACGTCTTGTATAGCCTGTTGCTTTTCTCAGTGGTTGTCTCGTCCCACGTAATCCTCAGTCCAGTGATCAGGGCAAACTCAAACATCGAGAAACTAACAACCTTGCCCTCGAGGTTGAAGTGTAGGGTATCGTCATCGACTGGCCTAAGAAGCTGACATAGCAGTGCATCGATGATCTGTCCTGAGTAGTGCACCTTTTGCAACTGGTACTAGTGCTACAGGAAGGACTACCGCAACATATTTCTGTGCTGATCATCGAGAAGCTCCAACACAGAAGTAAAAATCTCAAAGCTACTGTTCCAAGTAGGCCATCCGTCTCAACTCTGCATCTAAATGATACTCCATTCTACAAAAACTCAAATGTTAGAACATTGAACAACAGATAATAAAATAACACATAATCTTGAAAAACCAAGCGAACTGAATTATAACTACCATATGCAAGACATCGACACTAATAAAAAGAATGAATGATTTAATAAATTAATGGAGAAATACGAAAAATAAATTGAATACAAATTATTGACCAAAAATTAAAAAAAATGATAAAAAAATTAAAGAAAATTTAAAAAATAAAGCAAGAACATTAAAAAGTATTTTAAATTGAAAAAATGTTATAAGAAGAAAACAATTAAGGTATTTTTAAATTATTACCAAAAAATAATAATAATAAAACAAAAATTAAATAAAGAATGTAATATTATTTACGTAAAATTGAAAAAAGTAAAGATTTGTTTAAAAAAATATTTAATTAAAAAGAACTTTAAACTTCAAAAAAAAGGAGAAAAATGAATTTGGTAATTTGGTTAAAAAGAATATCAAATTTATTAATTTTCAATTCAAAATTATTTATTTCTTTTAAAAAGAAATAATATATCTTAATTTAGAAATTTTAGAATTTTTTTAATCTAGGCTGTCCGTTAATCGGCCCAGAAAATTAACATTCCGGGCCGACTAACGACAGTTGGTCAAACTAGTGTTTCTCGCCAGAAACCTCCATTTTCGGCGAGTAAAACATGTTATTTTTCCAAATAACAATAAATTTAACATATTGACTCAACCATCTACCTAAATAAAGATCTCTACCAACCAATCAAATGTATGGTCCATAATTCTCTGAATCAGCGACCAAACATTGGTCGCAATAAAACACAACAAAATTATGATAACCTAAGAATAACTGACCAAGAGGGGGGTGAATTAGTTTTTAAAACTTTTTCGACAATTAGTCCTAAATTTATTTAATACACAAGATATGGATGCAAACTTAATAAGAGAAGTAAATATGTAAATATCGACAACTTGATTCAAGTATGGATAATGTACTATATAAATAGAAATTTAGAGTAAAGTGCGATAATGTAAAGATGACAAGCAAATTTAATGGGGTTCGATGCACAATGTGTTCTATGCCCCCGTTACTAAGCTCTCGGTCACGAGCAATGCGAAATTCACTATAATGGTAACTTACAAACAAGGAGTACCGATCATTAAGTAACTTACAACAAGGAACGCTCATCCTTAAGTGACTTACAACAATAAGCACTTATATTTAGGTGACTTACAACAAGAAACACCTATCTTTAACAACAATCGAGTTTTCAAATGGCTCTCGAAAAGCACCAAAATGTGAGTAATAATTTTACAATTGAAAGAACCCCTTTAACAAATGATATAATCAAATCAAGTGTTTAGAGAGTTAGGATAACACTTCAATAGATAGCAAATAGTAAAGCTCAAGTGTTTATGTAGTGAACTTTGATGAATGATGGATAATGAAATAGTTTGTATCTTTGTATTAAAGTTTTCAACCTATAATCTCTCTTAAAAATAATATAAGTTAAGTATGAAGAGAGATTTACACTTTAATAAAAGTGTTGGCAAAGAAAACTTCTATCAACAATGAAGAATAGATGAGATTAAGAAAAGTTCTTTGCAAGATAGAATTCTTGATAAGATAGATGATATATGTTTGATCAATCAAGAAATTCTTTTATAATAAATGAAATAAAATGTAGAATCAAGTTAAGTCAACGATTTCAATAAATAATCTCTTGTAAGTTGTTGGAATTGAATGCAAAAGAGTTGGATATTTATAGAGTAAAAGAGACACAATCAGTCACTTTTGATACCAACTTCGGTTGACCGAAAGTGTGAATATAGCCGTTGTAGAAATCAAACTGTTGGAGTTTCGGCTGACATTTTGGTCGACTGGTGGACTTTCGATTGACCGAAATGACTGGATTTTGGAGTTAGTTTACTATATAAAAAATGTTCATTTTCCAGAAATATGTGATTTGTAAAAATATGAAGATATTCCCCCTATCTTTTACACATTAATGGGAATCAAGTCAAGTTTGTGTTTATGTCATTTTTCAATAAATCACAAATAATGGGAGTAAATCACATTTAGAAGTCATTCACACATAATTAACATAACTCTTCATAAAACATAAATCAAAGTCATATTAGAAGTCTCATAGTGCATATAACTAACTCAAATCACAAGTCTGTTTTTCACATAAACACAAATAATAGGAGTAAATTACATTTAGAAGTCATTCACACAAAATTAACATAACTCTTCATAAAACATAAATCAAAGTCATATTAGAAGTCTCATAGTGCATATAACTAACTCAAATTACAAGTTCGTTTTCCCCCTTTGTCATCATCAAAATGTACGGGGCTATTAAACAAAAAAAGGAATTCCCCCTTAGTCAAGGCATATGTGCAATAAAAATTACTAATCATAGGTCATGATATGAAATTAAACATTTGTTAAAAAAAAGGCGAAAAGAGAGAAAAGAAACACAATCAATCTTCCGCCGGTGGAGGAGGGCCTTGATGATAGATAGAATACATGTGCGCAAAGAAGGCCTCCTGTGACAAGCTCATTTGCTCCATCCTATGCTCAAGAGCATCCATTCGGCTAGAGATGGTAGTAACAATGGAATCAATTCGTCCTTGTAGGATGTTGAATTGATCTTTGGAAATTTATTGACCGGGAGTAGGTGCAACTTGTGGTGGAGTAGGCCAACGTCGTGCTCTCGGTGCATCATTGCCATCACCACCATCATAACCATCATCACCACCCATTTCTTCTTTCTCATCTTTCTCGACAAATGGCCATGTAGTAGGGCCCGAAGCATTGTCGAAGCCTTGAGTATAACACACACATTGCCCATCACCTTTAACGATTTTCATAGGTCTCAGGGTATTAATGCTAATTACATCAGTGTGTTTCGGTTGAAGAATAAGTTCATCATCTAAAGGTACATTAAAATGTTGAGAAATTTTGGTGAGAAGCATGCCATAAGGTAAACCTAAGATTCGAGGAGACGAGTGAACATGCCAAATGTGTTTCAAGAAAATGTAAGAGAAATCTAATTGACGACCAACAAGAAGTGAATCAAGGATAAATAAATCTAGAAGATGAACTTCTTCAAGGTGACCACTCCTAGTGACGATAATATATCCAATTGCATGATGAAGAACTTTACAAGGGATAGTGAGATGGTTTAGGTTTAAGGTCATCTTAGTAGTCAATGGTCGGTCAATCACATGACAACAAGTCTCAAGTTCATTGTAGCCTTCAAACCTAACGGGATAATTTTGGACGTAGGCATAATTCTCACATTCTTCTAACCTAAATATTTTCCGAATAGTAGCCCTATCGAGGGTAATACGTTTATCTTTGATTGTGCATGTGACATGGTGTGAGTAGAAGGAGAGATTCCAATAAAATTCACGAATTAATCTATGATAGGCATTTTCGGAGATAGATATAACAATCTTCCACCCAATTCCCTCAAAATACTCTTCTATCCTAAATGAAGGAGCTTGAAGATATAATTTGAAGACATCAATGGACTTACGAATTAGGATGGGACAATCAGTGAAACGGTCGGGCATGGGTTAGTCAACTTCGATATTTGACGAGCTCGCTTCTCATTTCTTTGATCTTTTCTTCGGAGGCACGGTTGAACCGGATTTTTCTAACAAAGAGTGAGTGAGATTTCTGGATTTTCAAATTTTTGGTGGGAAATGAGTAGTAAATGATAAGATATGGATGGATTGAAAATTTGTGAAATGGGTTAATGTTTTAATAGGATTTATAATGGGGTTTTGAAGGAAAAACAAGTTTTGCAAAGGTTGAGGCTAAAAACCTAGTTTTTTGAATTTTCTTTGGTTAAAATGTAGTAAAAACTTGAATTTTGAGATGAATGTTTGAAGATTGATGTTGATTTGTTGGAAATTTGAAGTTATTTAAGTGAAAAGTGGTGATTTGAAGAGAGGATGAGGAGAGAGAAATTGCTAATTAGGGTTGAAGTGATGAAAATGGGGATGAAATTTGTTTTAAAAATTGTTGAAATTTGACAGTTTCGATCGATCGGTAAGCTTTCGGTCAACCGAAGTTATGTAGGAAACAAATTTTGGGGAGCTGTAGGAGATTTCGGTCGAGTATTGATCAACCGAAACACTTATTTCGATCGATCTGGTGGTCGACCGAAACCCTATTTTGGTCAATCCTGTGGTTGACTGAAACCCTATTTCGATCGATCAAATGATCGACTAAAAAAGGCTGGGTAGTTTGAAGCAGTTATTCTGGTGGACACAAGAATGAAAATAAAAGGCTTCAAAACAGTGAATTACATATCATTTTAGTTTAATCATGCATAAATTTAGTCACAAATCTCAGACTCATCTATGATACCCAAGCCTCTTAGAATATAAGAAAATCTATCGAGAGCAAGAGGTTTAGTAAGAATGTCGGTCAATTGTTTATCGGTACTAACAAATTCTAAATAAATATCACCTTTTTGCACATGATCTCTAAGAAAATGATGTCTAATTTCAATGTGTTTGGTACATGAGTGCAAGATGGGATTTTTAGATAAATTTATAGCACTAATATTATCACACATAATAGGAGTCTTATCAAAGGTTAGATGATAATCACTAAGAGTTTGTTTCATCCATAGAACTTGAGTACAACAATTAGCGATCGAGATATATTCGACTTCAATGGTTGATAGTGTAATCGAATTTTGTTTATTGCTAAACCATAACACAAGAGCAAGGTCTAGAAAGTGACAAGTTTCACTTGTGTTCTTTCGATCAATTGTGCAACTCGCCCAATCAGCATCCTAATAGCTAATAAGGTCAATGTGCGTGCCTTTTGGATACCAAAGGCCTAATATTCTAGTACCACATAGATATCTAAAGATTCATTTTGAGGCACTTAGATATGATTCTTTAGGATTGGATTGAAATCTAGCACATAAACAAATACTAAACATGATATTGGGACTACTATCGATTAAATAAAGAAGAGATCCGATCATACCTCAATTTTTGTTACGTCAATTGAAGTGCCCTGCTCATCTTTATCCAATTTTATTGATGTACTCATTGGAGTATTTATCAACTTCAAGTCATCAAAATCGAATTATTTGACCATATCTATGATGTATTTTGTTTGGCTAATGAAGATGCCTTCATTAGTTTTCATACTCATTTCGAATTCCTTGCTTATACATTTTGAAAGGTCTTTACAAAAGGGAAATATTGGTCGCACCAAAAATAATATCATCAACATAAATTTGTACAACAATCATGTCATCCTTTTTGGTTAATGAAGAGTGTAGTATCTGCATTTTCCATTTGAAAACCATTTGAGATGAGAAATCTGCTCAATCTTTCATACCAAGCTCTAGGAGCTTGTTTCAAACCATATAGAACTTTTCTAAGTTTAAAAACTTTTTCCGAAAATTTGTAATCTTTGAAATCGAGAGGTTGTTCAACGTAAACTTCTTCTTCAATAAAACCATTTAAAAATGTACTTTTTACATTCATTTGATAAAGAGTAAAATCTTTATGGCAAGCAAAAGCAAGAAGCATGCTGATAGATTCTAATCTAGCAACCGGTGCAAAGGTTTCTTCGAAATCAATACCTTCTTCTCGATTGAACATTGGGCCACTAATTTAGCCTTGTTACGTACAACTATACCATTTTCATCTCGTTTATTTTCATTTTGTACCAATAATGATTTGATCATTTGGTCTATCAACTAAATCCCAAACTTGATTCATTTCAAATTCATTTAGTTCTTCTTGCATAGCTAGAATCCAAAACTCATCAAATTCGGCTGCTTTGACATTCTTTGGTTCAATTTGAGAAATAAAAGAACAATTATTTAGAAAGCTTTTAATAGAATTTTTAGTACTTACACCTTTGGAAGGATCTCCGATTATGAGCTCCTTAGGATGAGAGGAAACAAACTTCCACTCAATGGGAAGTGTTGGATAATCTTGATTTTTGGGAGACTATTCTTTTCCATGTTGAGAAATATGTTCTACCGAATCTTCAACTTCAACATCTTTAGGATCTTCCTTGTTTTGATCTTGAATGTTCAATTGCTCAAAATGAATTTCCAAACCTACATCAATATTTTTTTCTTGATCAAGAGAGTTAGTTTCATCAAATGTAACATGCGTGGATTCTTCCACCACTAGAGTTCTTTTGTTGAACACTCGTTAATATTTGCTCGTAGGTGAATATCCAAGGAAGATTCCAACATCGAATTTTGAATCAATTTTTCGCAATTTTGCTTTAGTATTTGGTATAAAACATTTACAACCAAAGACCTTAAAATAACTAATGTTAAGAACTCTATTTTTCCAAAGTTCATATGGAGTTTTGGTGTTCTTTCAACTTACTAAAACTCTATTCATAATATAGCAAACGGTGTTAACGGTTTCAGCCCAAAAATATCTAGGTAAATTGTTTTCATTCAATATGGTCCTAGCTAGGGACGGACCCATTAAGGCCTAGTGGGGGCAGTTGCCCCCCTCCCACTGGGCCCTTAAATTTTTGCCTTAAAAAAAAAAGCCCACCCATGACCCAACTACCGAAGCCCAAGTTCTTAACATTTTGAAAGAAGCCTACCCTTTCCCTTTTTCCTTCCTCCGAATTCCCAATCCCTACCCTTTTCCCCAATTCCCTTCCCCTTCCAATAACTGATTTACCAAGAGATAGAGATCTTCATCTCGTTGTGAGGTCAGAGCATGCTGTTGGATTTGAGGAAGATGTGGAGGTCATTCTACAAAAGCTTCCATCAGAGAGGCAAAGTATGCTTTTTTCTGCTACGATGCCTAGCTGGGTGAAGAAACTAGCCAGGAAGTACTGGACATCCTATGACCATATATTTGGCAAGTTTCGTTAGATAAATGCTCCTATATCTTGCTTGATTAGAATGTGATATCAGTTTAATCATATTATATCAAATTATCAGTTGATGGTCTGTTCTACATTTTCCACTACCTCTATTAGTTGTTCGTAGTCATCTTGGTTGTATTAGTTTTCTTCTTAAGAAGGTTATAGAACTTTCTTCATATAATCTTTTGAACACATCAACATGAGTCTAAGTTAATAGCGATACTCATCCAGTCATCCTTCATTTGATTCGTTCCTTCTTGGTTGATAGGTTGGTGATCAAGAAGAAAAGTCGGCAGAAGGGATCAAGTTGTATGCCATATCAACCATTGTATCATCTAAGCAGACTATCCTCAGTGATCTTGTGACGGTATGAATTAGGGGCATTTCTATTATTCTTACACTACGTTTTATTTGAGTTGTAATCATGCTAGAGACTTGTAGACCATCTACATAACTTCTTCACTTTTAAATTGTCTTTCCAGGTTTATGCAAAGGATGGAAAGGCCATTGTTTTCACACGTACTAAACAATATGCAGATGAAGTTTCAATGGCAATAACAAATAGCATTGCTTCAAAGGTACTCCACGGTGACATTTCTCAACACCAGAGGGAAAGAATTCTAAATGATTTTAGGAAAGGAAAATTCATGGTTCTGGTTGCTATTGATGTTGTTGTTCGCGAGCTTAATATCCCCAACGTTGATTTAGTAAGTGCAGAAAAACTAAATGATCTATTTACGAATACTTGCTGCATTTGTTAATATTTACATATAGTAGATTAGTAGGTATTGCATATTGTCGGATTATACTGAAACATGGGAGTAATCTATCTTGCCCCCCTAAATAATAAAAAATGATTCAAGTACAGGGAATTTTTACCGGAATTGGACCAGATTTTTGAATTCCAACTCACATGTAGTGGACCCTAGTAATCTATCTCGCCCCCCTAAATGATCAAAAATGATTCAAGTACAAGGAATTTTTACCGGTATAGGAATTTGAATTTCTGTACCTACAGCAAAGTCCCTGAACAATAATCCTGGGTCCGCCCCTGGTCCTAGCCATTTCTTGCAATGTGCAATTATTTCTTTCTACTATACCATTTTGTTGAGGAGTTCTAGGAGCCTAAAAATTATGTTCATATCCATTTTCTTTAGAAAAATCATCAAAGACAAGATTATCAAATTCTCCACCATGATC
>CAIGRO010214069.1:0-16076 GCA_903798355.1 Fraxinus baroniana | reverse complement strand
TGGTCCTCAGACTTTGAATTTTTTCCATTTTTCGCTTCTTCCTTTCGATTTTTCGTTCAACCATTGAGTTTTACCTATATAACATAAAATACAACAATTTAGGATATATTTTATCAAAAGAACTACCAAATATCAATATTTTAGGACCCTAAATAAGTGTATAAAATACACTTATCAAAGAACGACAACATGAAATCGTAAACACGACTTTTGCACATTAAAAAACTCTAAAACAGATTATTGCACTAAAGAAATTTTATTTACCATTCAAATATTTTTTTTTCTTAAATTAGTTAACTTTATTCCTTGATCTCTGGGAGATACTTCTTTCTTATAGACTTGATTGTCACATCCATCGCCAGTTAGATGGTGATATTTCATTAAAATTTATTATCATAATTAAGTGGTAGAATATATTAATGTATTAGTTCATATGTCAATATTACTTTCAATGGCCGGCTTACATCCCCATTTAATAATAATAAAAAAATAATCAAATTTTAAAAAATAATCAAAAAGAAATCTTTAAACATAAGGCAATGCGGCGATCGATCTTCAATGAAATTGACTTTGAGATGATGAGACTGACTCGGGGTTTTGTTCTTCAATTCTAGTCCTTGTTTGGTGTGGATTAAAATCTTAAATAAAAATTTAAGTCAAAATCAACAATTAAGAAAATCGAGCTCAACTTAATTCTAGACTTATTTTTGATATGGTTTAAGCTGTTTATGAGTCGAGTTTGAATGAGTTGATAATAGTCTCCTCTACCGAAACCCAAAAACAATGGTAGATAATTTTTTATTTTTTTTACCCCCTCAAAACATGTCACCTAACCACCTAATGTGTGACTTAAAAAAGTGCAATTGAGTTTGAAAGGCATTTTAATTCTCTCAAAATTAGATATTTGAATTGAAATTAAATGTGATGGCACCAAGTGTTCTCCATTTAACCTCGAGCTATAGTTTCTATTTAATTTTGGTCAAGGCCTTATTTATAAAATGGAGATGCAAGCCGGCCATTTCAATTAACTCCCTCGACAGAATATTTAGGTGGACTTGTGATATTTAATTCATATATAGTATTTCAAAAATTCTTGGTCCAACTTCTAACCTTTTTGGTTTTTCAAATACAAAACCCTAAACGATGTTTTAATCGATTTATATTTCTTTAAGATACCCAAAACTATGTATCCTTCAATCGAATGATGAAGTAAGAAATAATATATTCTCACCATCAGCAGATGATGTGATATCAACAGTGGAAAAATCGATCATTGATGCCCTACAATCAAACGTTGAATGTCATCGGTATAAATTTAGTGGCACATGGACGAAAGAAAAATATTAAAGGAACAAAATATATATTAAAATTTTTTCTATATAAATCCAAATAAAACTCAAATTGTTGCAGGGGTTATTACAACGGGCGGGACGAAAATTAAAATATCTCCATTTACTGTTCTATATATTATATTTCAATATTATTTATTATAGTTTAAAATACAATAAAAATTCAAGACGCATTTGAAGAATTTAAGGAGGGAGCCATGTTTCTTGTTTCCTATCCTATTCGGAGCAGGCATAGTGAGTATTAGGTAGCACAGATACAAGTAGATAGTGTCTTCATGTCTTGAATTCTTATGTCTATATTAATGCAAGTGTTTTTAAGTTGCACTGCTCATTAGTGCGTGTTCAGTTGTCTTTCACTTCAGAGCATTTGGGTATGCCTAGTAAGGTCCTTGCATGTGAGGTAAAGAAGATTAAAAATGACAAAACAATATTAAGAATTAAAAATATTATTGGTTATATAGTACGTGGATCAATTACAAGAGAAAATTCTAAATCAATTCGAAAAGAGAAGAAATAAGAATGACCTACGAAAATGTGCATTCAGCTCGGGTGTCGAATTTTCGTTAATGAGTACAATTCGAAAGCATTTTTCGATTCTGCACAATTTTGTCGAAGTGAAGATCATGACCTTCAACCAACATTGTCAAATTTTCGGGGTCAAACTCCATTGTTTAGGGGTCTGTTTTAACATTTTTCTAATTTTTTATTAATTTAAGTGTATTTTCGTCTTTTGTTGTTTTTTGGTTTTATTAGATTTATCTATAGAATTAAGATCTCAATATGATTATAATAAGATCTCAATATGATTATAATTTATTTTGAGTATATAAATACATGTTAGGTTGTAAAAATATCGCATTTGTTTTTTTATTAATATTATATTTAAGTTTTTCCTTTTAATTGGCGGATTCCAATATTTCTTACGTCCATTCAAAGAAATTCGAGCAAACATTCGTTCGTGTGTTACGAACAAAAACATTTTATTATGGTTCACATTTTCGTTAGGCATTAGGTGGTATCAAAGCAATGTCTGACAACCAAAGTAAGGCTTTTTTAAGCGAGATTTGAGGCGATTGAGACTAATTTACAAGAATTAGGAAATCATATACAAGAACTAGACAATAGACAAACAAAAACAAACACCCAAATTTAGTATAACATAATATATACCATATAGCACAAAGACAACTAGATAATAATACGAGTGTTTGTAAGTTGGGCTGCTCATTAGTGCATATTCAGCTTCACCTTTCACTCTGGAGCATTTGGGTATGTCTGGTAAGGTATTTGCATGTTTTGTAAAGAAGATTGAAAATGATGAAACAATATTAAAAATTTAAATAAATTTAAAATATTATTTGTTATATTTTATGTGCACTTGATTGGGCTAAGGGCCCAGGCCCTATAAATCCTCTAGCAATGCAATCCTCAATTAAAAGAGAAATTCTATACTGATTAGAAAAGAGAAGAAATAAGAATGGCCAACGAAAATGTGAGAAATTCTATACTGATTAGAAAAGAGAAGAAATAAGAATGGCCAACGAAAATGTGAATAATTTTCAGCTCAGGTGTCGAGTTCTCATCCGTGAGTACAATTCAAAAGCATTTTTTTTTTATTTTCCACAATTTTGTCGAAGTGACGATCATGACCTTCGACCAACATTGTCAAACTTTTGGGGATCAAATTCCATCATTTAGAGATCTATTTTAGTATTTTTCTATTTTTAGTTAATTTAAGGGTATTTTACTTTTTTTTTTCAATTTTTCAGTTTTATTAGATTTATCTATAGAATTAAGATCTCAATATGATTATGATTTATTTTGAGTCTATAAATACATGCTAAGGTTGTGAAAACATCACATTCATTTTTTGATTAATATGATATTTCATTTTTTTCTCGTTAATTGGTGGATTCCAATGTTTCTCACGTTCATTAGAGTGGAATTCGAGCAAACATCTGTTCATGTGTTACGAACAAGAGCTTTTTATTATCATTCACATTTTCGTCATCTTTAAGCCTCTAGATTACAAGATTTTTATTATTATCATGCCCAACTATTCCACCTCTGTCCTCATTCTTGTGATTTTTTCAATAGTCTATCCTTTTGTACTCCTTAATGTCTGGAGGTTGCTTGAGTGGAGCATTTATGGTGGAACTTTGTTGTTTTTCTTCCACCTTTAAGATTATTTTACCTTTTTCAAATTTCATTAATGCTCGTGAAGTTGATAAGAATGGTATACCTCAAAATTAATGGCATATGTTGAGCGTCTATATCAAGAATAATGAATCAGCTAGAAAGAAGCGATCTCCAAATTTGATGAGCATATCCTCTATCACTCCATAAGTATGTTTGAGTATCCCATCGTTAGCTACAGTATTATTGATATTGCTTTTGGATCATCAAATCCTAATTTCCTGTAGATAGACAATGACATTAGATTAATACTTCCACCAGAATCAACTAAAGCATTTAAATTATGTGAATTTCCTCTAGAGCAAGGTAATGTGAACCTCCCTAGATCTTTTAGTTTAGGAGGGAGCATCTGATTTTTGATTGCGCTGCATTCTTTAGTCAATGCCATTGTTTCATCTATTGACAGCTTTCTCTTCTTAAACAACATCTCTTTTAAATATTCTGTGTAATTTGAAATATGTTGAATGTCGTCAATGAAGGGAATGTTGATGTGAAGTTTTCTTTCTACATCCAAAAACTTCTTAAAGTGCTTTTCCAACTTATTATTCTGCAACCTTTGAGGGAATGAGACTGAAGTTGTGTGTTTATTGACAGGAATGGCTTTCTTAACCTGTGGATTGTCTAACTCTTCTTCTTGTGTAACCTTTGTTGATTTTTCTTACTCAACCATTTGTTTCTCGCTCATTTTAGGTACTTGATTCTCATCGATCCATTTTTTCTTTATAGTAATTATTGGCAATTGAACTCTACTTCTCGTTGTGATGGTATGGACTAGTTCTTCTTTATTCTGTTTTAGTAGCCTTTGAGGAAATGGAACAGGTGGCACATAAGCTCGAACATGGGTAGCAGGCTTATATGATGGTGTCTCGATAATTGTATGATTATAGCTTCAACTGTTAATACCCGTTCTCTTGAGTTTTTTCTTGTGCGCTTGGTAGGGAACCCTGAGTTCTCCCCACTAATGCAACTGCCACCTGACCTATCTAAGTCTCCAAATTTTTAATTGCAGCCTACTGGTCCTGAATAATAACCTGTTGGTTTTGGAAATTAGTCTCACTTTTAAGCAATGAACTGAGTTAATAATTCCTCAATTGATGGCTTTCTGTTTTACTTCTTCTGTTGTTATTGGAATCATGGTAGTCTTACTTGAAAATTTCATCCTTGTCATTGACTTTAATTGCTAGCCCATGAGAAATTTGGATAATTCATCCACCCTGGATTATATGTGTTAGAGTGGGGGTTGTTCTTTTGTCTCTGAGAATTTTGCACATAATTAACCTCCAAAGGCTGGATTACTTGCGTGAATGCTAAATGACATCTTTCTATAATATAATACGCCCTGCAGCCTTCACAAACCGATTTTAGTTAGTGTACCATGTTCACATTCTGGGTAAGACCGTCTAACTTCCTTGTCAATGCTTCCAATTGAGCTGCTAATGATGTTGCTATGCCAACATTGTATATTCCTGCTGTTTTCCTAGACACTTCACTGTCTATTGGCCACATGAATTGATTCTCTACAATTCTTTCACATAGGTCGAAGGCATTGTCCAATGGAATATCTAATATTGACCCTCCTGCTGAAGCATCAGCTATGTTGCGGGATTCAGATCTCAAGCTTGAATAGAATATGCAGATCTTAGAGTCTTTAGGAATGTTCATATTATGGCACTTCCTGAAGTAATTTTTCAATCTTTGATAAGCTTCTGGATAGCTCTCGAGGTCTCTTTACTTGAAAGTATGAACTTTATTTCTAATTTGATGGACTCGAGAGAGTGGAAGAATTTCAAAGTGAATTTCTGCACCATGTCATCCCACGAAACTATGTTCCCATGGAGTAGTGAATTTAGCCATTCTCGTGTGCTTTCCTTTAAGTTGTGAGGGAATAAGTGCGTCGAAAAGCGTCAACAGACATGCCTTCGTGACTAATCATGTCGCACAGCATAAAGCAGGCTTGAATATGTTCATGAGGATTTTCAGTTGATCTTTTCGAGAAATTGATGTTGTGATGATTCTGAAATAAGTTGATGACGTCAGGTATGATATAGACGTTAGTCTATCCAAATGGTGGATATATGATAGATGGTTTTACATGAGTAGAAATGGGATTTACATAGTCCCTCACTAAAACTTCTTCATCATTTGCTATAGCGTCTGCTGATCTGGCTGAGGTAGTAGTAGTGGATTTTGAACTTAAATCGGATTTTTATTTTTTGCCATTTCCCTTGATTTCCTCTGTTCCCTTCATTGTTGTCTAAATGTTCTTTCGATTTCGGGATCTATTGGAAGAAACTCTATCTTGTCAAAATCTTGCATAAACTATGTTTTTCTGAAAAGAGCAAAACAAGAGACTTAGTTCGTTCAAGAAATAGTCTAAAACAAGTCCTTCAAATCTAAAAATAATTAATAAACTCAAATTAGATGAATTACTCTCCGACAACAATGTCAAAAACTTGTTCATGCGAAATCCGCAAGTGTAAGAGAATGTTGATAAGTAATAAAATTGATGAATTGAGAGTATCTTCCTACAAGAAATAAATTCAATTCAAGTTTATTAGTTTCGTATGGAATTCGAATTATGTAAACAAAAAAATATTTTGATTTTGTAATCATTCTAAATTAATCCAAGTGAACGATAAAATTATGGTTTTTTTTATCAAATTATGGATTATTGCATTGGATTTCGAATCCGCATGTTATTATTATTATTTATGTCAATTCTCAATTACATAGTATTATTTATGCATTCTTAAGAATTGATAATTCTATTCTATATCCTTTTCAAGACAAATTAAATCTATTTTAGTCACAACCCAAATCTATTCCTAATCCGAATTTGAATAAATAGAACGTATTCAATTTCACGATTATCTCAAAGATTGCACACGTGATAGACATTATTCCTAATATCTATTGCACGTATGTTAATTAAGCAGTGTTCTAAACCTATTGTGAGTCTCCCAATACTACAACAAGTAATTATTTATTTAACTGGTGATCAACAATCACATAATAAAATTACACATACAAGATTAATCAAGAAAAGCAAGAATTTAACTAACTAATTGTCTTAGATTAAAAATAAATAATAAAAAATTTCATTTTCATCCAACACATGAAAAGAATTTGCCTATCATGTTGTTATGTAGATTAAACAAAAAGATTTGGAAAAATATCACCCGGAATTGAAAACAATGAATGAAAAGCGAAAATCAATTTATTATTTGTTAATCTTCAGTTCGGACTTTGAATCCCGTGCCGCCTCCTTCTTGTGGTGAAAAATATGGTTTTGATATGTTTCCTCGTTCTGGCTGTCCCCTTCTAGTTTAAATAGTAAGTTGAATTTGATTTTTATAAGAATTTGGATCAAACTAGGAAGTTGGACTGTCCAAGCCAAGAAGTGGCCAATGTGCGCGCACCATATAGTTCACTATGCACGCGCCGCTCATTTATTTTCCTTTCGGTAATAGTAAAGTTCTATTTAGTCATTTTGGTCCCTTTTTCATATTTTCTCGATCCTCCATCTTCCAATCTATTCCATCATTTTTCATTGAGATGCACTTAACAAACAAAATATATACAAATTAAGTCCCAATTCATTTAAAATAACAATAATTGCTCTAATTTAATGGACCTAGAGAATTTTCTTACCCATGCAGCATGGCAAGATTGCTTATTGTGAGTTTAATGCCAAATTCTCAAAAGTGCACTAAAGACGTCCCCGTATGCAAGTACGATGATAAGATTCCCATATGCTTATATTGTACTTTTATTTCATATATTAGCTGGCCGACCCATGGATAGGGAAGGCTACCTTGAGGATTGTCAGGAACCTCGAGGATCGAATGGGCGGTCCGTTACAAGTGGTATCAGAGCGGGTTCGCTCCAAACATTGCGTTATTGGCTACCTAAGATTGATGGTGTGTGTTCCTGTGAAAACAATTTTGGGACCATCGAGCTGAGAAAAATTAGGGTTGACAAGCAAGCAGAATTGCGGATGGAAAGCATTGAGGATGATGGAAATAGGAGTATGCATTATGTAGTTTTGCTTACTACTTTAACTTTGTTTCGTATATTGTGACAAGGCATTGCAAAGGAAATCAAATGTGGGGGTATTTGTTTTGAATGCTTCAACATGTGTGGTGACGCTGCGCTCGAGGATCCGTCCATTCGATGAACCAATGTAGAGGTGCAGAGGGTGAAGGTTGGTGTCGAAGGCGGCATGTACAAGTTATCATGGGAAGAGGTGTAGGGGGTACTGTGGACTCGTGCATTAGGGGAATGGTGCCGCAATTATAGAGAATATTTGATCCTACGGGTGTGGAGGAGACTGCGATGCTAAAATGCGCGAAGAGGCGAAGCATATGTTCCACTACGAGGGCTTTAGCGATTGAGTGGGGAAGTGAGCCACAGACTTAGGCAATTCCCCTACCCATGTGGCATGGCAAGATTGCCTATTGTGGGTTTAATGCTAAATTCTCGGAAGTTCGCTAACGATGTCTCATATGCAGGTAAGATGGAAAGCTTCATACCTCCTTATATTGTGCTTATATTTCATATATTAGCTTGCCGTCCTATGTGCGAAGAAGGTCGCCTTGGGGACATTGGGAGCTTCGAGGACTGAATGGGCAACCAATTATACCTAGATTTGCAAATCCTCCAAAATTAGTAATGCAGATTAATTAGAAGAGAAAATCTAAAATCAACGAGAAAAGAGAAGAAATAAGGACCTACGAAAAAGCACATATATTTCAGTTCAGATGTTGAATTTTCGTCTATGAGTACAATCCGAAAGCTATTTTTAATTTTGCAAAACTTTTGTCAAAAACGATCATGGCCTTTGACCAACATTGTCAAATTTTTGGGATTAAATTCCATCGTTTAGTGGTCTATGTTAGCATTTTTAGTTAATTTAAGAATTTTTTTAGCTTTTACAGTTTTTTAGTTTTATTGGATTTATCTACAGAATTAAGATCTCAATAAGATTATGATTTATTTTGAGTCTATAAATACATGTTAATGTTGTAAAACCACCACACTTGTTTTTTGATTAATAAGATATTTCAATTTTTCTTGATAATAGGTGGATTCCAATATTTTTCACGTCTATTTGAGTAAACACTCGCTCGTGTGTTACAAACAAGAACATTTTATTATTGTTCACGTTTTCGTCTTGTGTTAGGTGGTATCGAAGTAATGGTAGAGGATGAGAGTAAAGCTTTTTGAGGCAAGAATTGAGGCAATTAGGACTAATCTACAAGAATTAGGCAATCATCTGCAAGTATTAGACAAAAGATAAACAAAAACAAACATCCAATTTTAATATAACATAATATATACCGTATAGCACAGAGACAAGTAGATAGTGTCTTGAATTCTTATGTCTATAATAATGCAAGTGTTTGCAAGTCGGGCTGCACGTATTCAACTTCATCTTCCACTCCAGAGCATCTGGATATGCCTAGTAAGGTCCTTGCATGTTTGGTAAAGAAGATTTAAAATGATACAATATTAAGAATGAAAAATAAATTAAAAATATTATTTGTTATATTGAAAATGTAGTACTACTTGTCTTATTGTCCATGGGGCTAAAGGCCCGGGCTCTGCAAATCCTCTAGAATTAGGGCAGATGAAGTAACTGAAATGAGTTTTGCTACAAAAACAGGGTTGGTGATAGGGTTAAAAACATGAAGAAAACGTGTCGCATAATGATTGGATAATTAAATAAAAAAAAGAACCAAACATGTGGTGACATGCAGCACCTTTTTTCAAACCCTATCACCAACCCTGTCTGAGTAGCTTTATTCAACTGAAATATCCTATGTTAACTACTATTTTCCACTTAACAAAGTTAGGAAGAAATGAGCCAAGCTATCTATGCTGAATTTGATAATTTAGGGACACTTTTTCACTTTCTCTAGAATTATCATGTTTCTTTTATTTTCCTGTAATTTGGGCCTGATTTGCAATTTAACTAAAATTAACTTATTAGTGTCTTATTTTATATTTTTGACATTCTTATTGAATCGAGTCTTGATTTCCAATATATTTTGTTGTTCACACTTTCGACACAAGCAGTCCTATTGCTAATAGAACATCCTAAAAGCTTGGTTAAGAATGACAAAATGTCCCAAGTATTGCCTCGTCCCTTTAAGGAATAGAACGGAACGGAAAGATGGTCCCTAAGCTTTGTGTCTTGCCTTCTGTTCCTCCCTCTTTACGTCCAAATCAAGACACAAGCACTGTTCATAATAAATTTGAGATGGACTAAATAAATCCCTTCTAAATCAAATATATCATTAGCAACTACAACAAATCAATCTATGGAAAACAGGGTATTGGTCGAGAAAGGGATTATAACAAAAAATATCATCAAGAATGCAGCCATTCTACTAGAAACTACCGAAATGAAACTCCTAGAATCGAAAGCTATTTGATAATTTGGACTCTCCTGTACGTAATTAGATCATCCCTGCATTATCCTTCATATATAATTCAGCCTGATACACTCGACTCACCAGAGTTCTCGCTTGACTTTTTCAAGCTATTCAATATACCGTCGACTAGTCTATCCTTATTATCTCCAGGTTGTTCAGAGACAAATGAATAGCTCGTGCTAGGTTTCTTCTTCCTTGTGTGGTTTAAACTTGGACCTTCAGTCTTGGCACCAAATTCAGTTGGTGCGGAACAATCTGACGTGTTGCTCGTACTCTCTACTGCATCCTTTCTACTTTTATCATCTTGGCTACTATACCAAGAGTCAAGAATCTGCAATAACGAGCTATCTTCCTGGTTCCGTCGAGACTTAGCTTCGATCTCCGACTTTGTGGAGGACGACTCTTCCCCTGAATCAGAGAGGTCATCCTCTCCTAAAGGTTCATATTCAAGTGTTGGCTCAGCCCTTTCATTTCTGGGTTTCCTAGTTAATCCGGGATCTATTTCATTTTTTTCAAGGTCGGCATTTGAAACTGGGCCAAGTTCTTCCCAAGGAGATTCGGAACAATCATCCTTACTTGAACCATCTGATGATTCACTGTCTGAACTAGCCACTGGACCAACATTACTTTCTTGAGGACTCTTCAACACTTCAAAAGGAAAAATATAATTAGATTCTATAGTCACCCCAGGCATTACTTGTAACAGACTAACTAACTTTTGGTAACCAAGCTTCTGTATATCAAGAGTATAGCCGTATTTTTCAAGAAACAGTTTCCTAAATGATCCCATGTTAAATCCTTGTGGATATTTCTTCAGAATATGATCAACAAGCTTTTGACAATCGATCAATATCTCATCTCTCGACTTGCTAGAAGTATCTCTCTGAGATACAGTTTGAGGAACTCCAGTATGAGGAGGATTTTGGCTCTTTCTCTCCCCAAGTTCTCGTAAAGTGGAATGTCGTTGTCCTACCTGAAACATAGAACTCAACCCACTTGAACACCGAGGATGATCATTAGATTGATCCTTACCTGTATACGAAATAACTTTGAAAGGAGAGGTTTGAGATTGAGACTCCTCAACCCATTTCTTATCAGAGATCAATGAGTCGACCAGATGAAGAAGATCTCCTTGAGGAATGGCTCTCAGAACCGAAGGTCCCTGGCTTTGTAAATTTTCTGCTAGATGCACCCTGATACAAATACAATAGGATGAAAAAATATACAATGTGATATCAGAGCATTATATGGAGCACAGTGTGGAATGAAAATATGTTTTGGATAATATCAGCGAATGGCGTAAATGCTAGCTAAAGATAAATTAAACTCTCGCAATCAATAGCATGTTTACAATGCTATGCAAGAAAATATTCATGATAAGCGATGTAATTATGAAAAAATATTCAACATATTATCAACCAGATGGTAGCAAAAAACATATATTTTATAAATGGAATGCTCACCAACACTTTCAGTTATCCAGTTATGTAAACTAACAGAAACATATATGTATTCACATAAAACGTAAAAGCCTACCAACTAGTAACCCCATTTGACTCATCTGCCAATATATGTCTAGATATTGCAATCCTCCCCCAACTTGTTTAACTTCTAGCACCTTATCTTTTGAATGCAGATGAATTATTATGGGCAAAGGAATACCATGTTCATGTACTCAAACATGGTAGCAGCCAAGTGAATGACTACCTTAAACAGTATTTAGGTTACCTATGGCACGTGTTGGTCGGGCACAGCTTTTCCTCTTTCTCTTTGTATATGGCATCAAAGTGCTAAACTTCCAGAGTAGATGGGTAGAGGAGCTCTAGAAAATTTGGCTTGGACAGTTTTAAATAAATAGTATGATAAGGCAAATTTTCATGTGATTTTTTTTTTCTTTCCATAATAATTGAGTCATTTTCCTTTTTAATTTACTTTTTTTGGCTGACAAATTAATGTATAGTAATCTTATGTTTTTCAAATGAAATAAAATCTTTTTGGATTTCTTATTGTCCTAATTTGCTTCTGCCTTTTCTTGACATTTTTTTGTCAATTTGGTACATCTTTATCTTGAAATTGCTTCTATCCTTAGTCCAAATTTGTTCCGCCCTTTCTGTAATAACCGGAATTTTACGTTCTAATACAAATGATATGGAGTTTAATGGTCATTTATGTGCAATCGATTAGTTTACTAGGAAAGAAACCAGCCTTATTTGCTCTGTTGTAGAAGTCCAGGGACTTCAATTGCAATTTGAGAAATCTCACATCCTACGGTTCTCTGAGCAAACATTTCATTACAAGTGTGTGAATTTTGTTTTGTGCCTAAGAGGTCAATTGCTTTTTTAGCAAGTTTGAGGACAAGTTGCAATTTTGCACCTTTTCAGGAATAAAGTTGCAGAGAAGGCAAAGAAATGATTTGTTTCTAAAATTTTCTGCTATCATCCAATATAAGTCTCACTCTATAATTTGTTCTCATGAGTATTTTTCTTCCACTCCCTCTTTCGTGTAGTCCCTTTAATTTTTGGCAAATTTGACCTATGAAATGGAAAGCAGCAATCTCTTAGTATTCAACTTAGCAATTTCAAATATTCATTTAGATAAGAAAACTGTGCTGAAAATGATATTTTAGAGAAAATCTACACCATGAAACTCAAGCAATATATGCTTGATGCTTCAATAATGGAATGAACCTCTTTGCATTACATAGATGCTTCAAACATATTTTTAAGGTATAAAAACTGTAAAGCACATGCCAAACTTCTAGTAACATATCCAAATCCCCATTTTTGTCCTCAAAATTCAGAATCGTGATTATAATGCACGACTAAAAAGATATAGATACTGATCTAATGTTCATCTGCCACTACCATAGACGTTTCATTATTTTGTTAATCATCTCATCTAGAAGCTTAAGCTTTTAGATAGGAATCACATGTATTCATATGCATTTTGCCTCTAGCACACCCCCCACGTGTAGGTTGAGTCATTTTTTTCCAATAAAAGCTTGAAACATGCACAATTGTCACAATTTTTTATAAACGGGTGAGGTGAGACTCAAACACAGTTCTTTTGCTTGGCTATGATATTATCTAAAATCTTAATATTAACAAAACAAGCTCTATTATATGAACAAATTGTAATCAGAAACTGAGGCAGACACCTGAAATGATGAAGAAGAAAAAAAATGTGAACGGGTGTACCTGGTCCTTGACTGCAAGACAAGGTCTGAACCTTGGGACGTGTTCATAAATGCCTCCAGTTCATTCCAGAAGGCTTTGTTAGAAATTACATCATCCTTCTTTGAATCATTTTTCATCCGGTTTACTTCTTTATCAGATTCTTCAGACGCATAATCAGAGTCAGTCGATCCCCAAAATTTACACCAGCTCATAATCTGATTGAAAATGCTCGAAACTTGGTTGGGTTTTCCAACAATTGAATCAGAATTTCTAGCAGTCTTTCTATCAACAGTTGCCTCATGACTTGATGGTAAAACGGGGCTAACTAATTCGGCAGGATGACCTGCTGATATTACATTTTCCTCCAACCTTTTCTTCCCATTAGAAAAATTTTCTTGTTTACAACGGATGGTCTTCTTTGAATCGTTTTCTTTACTCCTAAACCAATTCCTCCATATCCTTCTGAAAATGCCAAGTTCGGCATCAGCTGCAGCACTTACTTGACTCTTACTATCTTTCGAAAGATCCACGATTTCAAAAAGTGGAGAAGACAATTCAACTTTTTTTGTTGACTCCTGGACGTTTACTTCCTGATTTTTCTCTTGTACCTCTTCCATTTTTGTTGGAGAGCACTCTTCCCCACTTTTTGGTTGTTCTTGCATTTCAATCCCTTCCTTTTCTGAATTTTCAGTATTCCCATTTTGTTTTCGAACATAACCAATTTCTGGTTCTCCAATATCGGATACTGGTACTTCATATACACTTGGAAGTGATTCATCAGAAACTTTGGGTTTAACACCAAGTACATGGAACTGGCCATCATTACCTGACTGGAGCTTTAAAACATGTGGCATGGCTAAAAGAAAACGAGAGAACTTTTTATATCCATATAAGTCCTTGTCAACAATCAAATTACTCTTAGCTAATTCTGAACGAAGTTCTGTAATAAGAATTCCCTTGGGGTGTGAGTACAGAATACGGCGAAGTTGCTTTATAACAGTCTTTGGAATTGGTCGAAGTTTAGAATCTGAACTCAACTCAGACAATTCGTAGGAACGCAAACACGGTGATGCAAATGGGTCTTCAAGAGGTGCCTTGTAATGGCCATACCAAGAACCGTCTGGAGGTTGGTTAAAATGCTTTCCCATGAGGTTCTCCCCCATAATCAGAGTGTTCCACTGCCACATGATGCTTGCAGCACTGCATAGAACACTGGGGGCACTATCTTTGCTAGCTAATAAGATATTGTAGTTGTTCATCCTAAGCCGATGCAAAATGGCAGCAAAATCCCTGTCACCGGATATTAAGAAAATGTGTGCTGGTGGAGGGTTTTGGGAAACCCAATGCATAAGATCTACGACAAGAAATCTATCAGCACTGTTCTTTCCACCTGAAGCCATAGAAGAAATGCTCACAGAGAGAACTAGCAGAAAAACA
The DNA here is from genome assembly GCA_903798355.1 of Fraxinus baroniana. Taxonomy (NCBI): domain Eukaryota; kingdom Viridiplantae; phylum Streptophyta; class Magnoliopsida; order Lamiales; family Oleaceae; genus Fraxinus; species Fraxinus baroniana. The sequence goes on along the minus strand of CAIGRO010214069.1, from coordinate 1,481 downwards.
GAGAATAAGCTGCCAAAATAGCGAGAACTACTCTGATAATTATGAACCAATCAATTCAATCCCATTTTTTCTTCACATGTAACTAGATCACGTGTAAAAATTGAAACTTTTCCTCACAACTGCAGATTGTGAACTAGAACACATATCCCAACCACCAAGATTTAGAGAGATGATGTCATGAATGTCAATTTTGGATTTCCCCATAAAAAAGAAAAGAAAATAAACGATGCTTCATATAAATTCATACCATTTATAAAACATTTGGTAATAACATTCCCAAAAGGATGCAACCAGAATTTTTTTTCAGGAATAAGACATCAAAATTATACAATGTTCTTCAGTAAACATTCATTTCTGTAAGTTTTTTCACTTTCAAGTAACAATGATTACACGAATGAGCATTTAAAGTGACCACACCGAAACATCAGTCAGAAAAAGGTGAAATGATTCATATGGTATCGTGTGTCAAAATATTACTATGTTCTTGATTTATCATTCCTGTATCTTTTTATCTATCAATTATCAGATTCAACGGAAAAAGGGCTAACGAACGCAGATAGTAAACATAATGGAAAAATCAAATAATTTCATCAAAAAAAAAAAAAAAATCACCAGAGGGAATGTGGGAAAGATTGATCCCGGTAGCCGAAAGGGCCTCCTGGTTAGCCCTGGAGAGCTGCATTACATCTCCAAAAGCCGTAATCTGAACAGGACCCTTAATCCCATTAGCCCTGATAGCATTGGTAATGCACTGTGCCACTCTATAGACATTAACATTAATAGGCAAGCTGCAGTTCTCAAAATCCCACCATACTGATACCCGAACATTACGACTCTCCTCCTCGTGCCGCCTTGACGGGTAGCTGGAAACTNCCATTAGCCCTGATAGCATTGGTAATGCACTGTGCCACTCTATAGACATTAACATTAATAGGCAAGCTGCAGTTCTCAAAATCCCACCATACTGATACCCGAACATTACGACTCTCCTCCTCGTGCCGCCTTGACGGGTAGCTGGAAACTAAATTGTGCGTAGAAAATGAGCAACTATGAGAAATCTTGAAATAGGTAGTTTTGGGGGTGAAAAAAGAGAGGATTAAAAAGGGTTTTCGATAAATGGGATTCATTTTGGGTGGTGATTAGGGTTTGATGGTGAATATGGTATCATTTGAAGGGGGTTTGATTATGTGAACTATATGAAGATGGGTTTGGTAGGATGGGTTTTTGTGACGAGGGAAAGGGAGCTTCCATTGGAGGAAAGAATTGCAGCATAAAACCCTTGCTAAAGCCCTAGAACACGTGCCTATCACGCGACACTTCGGTACCTAGGGTGTAGGGATGGCAATGGGCCGAGCCGAGCCGGCTCGGCCCATTGCCCCACGAGCTCGGCTCGTTACCCTACGAGCCGAGCTCGTGGCTCGTTTTGCTACGAGCCGAGCTTCGGCTCGGCTCGTTGCTTGTGGGCGAGCTCGGCTCGTGAA
>CAIGRO010214023.1:0-16658 GCA_903798355.1 Fraxinus baroniana | reverse complement strand
CAAAAATAGTATACAGGACTATCTTTTTGGAACGGAGGGAGTATAAAGTAAAAGACCTTATTTATAGGGTTATAAATAACTCTAAAAGGAAAGATTGCATAATAATTATACAATCAACTATTAAGTAAAATAATCCTACACTACTGGAAAAATATCATAGAGATTATTCTTTCCATATTTTCAACAGTAACAAATGTTGCCAAATGATATGATCTTTTGATCCCAAACTAAAAGTGAGATCTGGGTAATTTTAACTATCCCAATATCATTACAAGACGTGCATAACATGCATTGATAAGAGGCATTCCAGGAGAAATCAAAGAAAGCAATCAGAGAAAAGTAAACTAGAACCAGACATTCTTTTTTGTCCTCCCAAGTAGCTCACCAAGCCATTTTCATATGGTTTAGCCAGAGCAAAGGAAAGGTGCCAAGATTTGAATCTCATGGTTCTTCTTCAGGCAATTTACTGTACGTTGGCAAATGAGGGCTTAAAGGGTCACCAAGTACATAATCAAATAAATTGTAAACTAACAACATCAAACAAATTACGGCCAAGAATAAGATACAAACAATCAGCATGGATCAGAGGAGTGCTAAACAATTAGGCACAATAATCTTCAGTTACAATGGACTGAGGGTACCACTATTTTAACTTTTTCTTGTCTGACTTCCAGATTTTGAGACGATTAAGAAATAAGAATATCAGCATTAGCACTTGTGACAACCAGTAGTTATTCTATGATCTCAAAATAAAAAGTGTCCATAAACGATGCCTTGAAAAACGATATCACCACCAACTTGCCCTGTCATGTTAAATTGCTGGATTTATGTTTTTGTCAAAAACTAGCTTTCAAATTTATAAGGCCTTGCGTTGAATAAGGCCAGTTTCAATGAAATAAACCTTAGATTCTAGATCATAACTCTTGAGTTGTGAACCGACATAATTGACATCATAGATTAGAGTTAACTCTACAGACTAAATAATAATTTAAAAGGACAAAGAAACTTGCAAGAAATTAGGAGACATACCCACGAATAGGAATCAAGAGATTACTTGCTGCTAGGGCAACATCGCGGTAACGAGCAAGGCTATCTTTAATGCTGCAATTGATGTTTGACTGGGAAAAGGACTCCGAAGCTGCAGCAAAGATGGCCACTTCCTTTGCTCCAGCCGAAACAGCAGCCTCAAACCCCTGGAATAAAGTTAAAAGGATTACGTAATACCTGAACAAGTTGCAATACTGTACTCTAAATGTTGTCATCTAAAAGAGAAAGCAGCTTACTTTAAGATTTGGTGTCAGAACAGGACATCTAGAACCCTCAATACCTTGAATTGCAGAGACTACGTCCTTTGCATCAGCTAACTGCAAATTGATATTTAAAGAATTAAAGTATCTGGAAATAAAACTTACTTGAAAACAAATTGAGAGCTGCATAACTGAAAGTAAAATCACTCAATAGGAGCATCAAGTTTGTTATCCACATTGAATGAAAGCAATGAAACTTTGAGAGAATTAAAACTATAGCAACAAGTAGAATATACAGAGAAAGAAAAATAAGGATTACAAATGCTATATTTGGTTAATTTCCACAGAGAAACGCAATGAATCATCTTCAGTATATTTTCTCTTGAAAACAATATTATGTGAAGCCATATTTTTATTCTGGTAGTCCATATCGACTAAAACTTCACTCTCAACTTTAACTCTCTCCACCCCATTGCTATTGCTACACTTCGTTATTTGACGTCCCTAATAAAATCTTCATTCAAGTAATTTTTTTGGTTCCTTTATCACCTAATAAAATTGGTTCTGCTATATAGTACAACATATAAATATCATTTGTCTTCCAAAATCCAGGGTATTCTTGCAAATGACTATTATACAAAGTATGCACGCGATAAATCCATGTTTGCTTAAAAAGTTTCTGTAAAGAGTTTTATTGAGGTGGAGCTGGTATTTTTCCCAATTCCTTTATGGATCTTATAACTACTATGTTCTTTTTCATATTATTCTGAGGATTGCCACAGTTCTTTTCAACATCATACGATCTCCTCTGTTTCATTTTTCCCACTTCCCACCCACAACCCAATATTTAACTACAGGCAATACCATCCACCAATTTGCCACCCGCCTTCGAACACACTCATGGGCCCGCTGCCTACCTTCGGCAATAAAATTTTACAGGCTTGACTAGATATAAAAGCCTGAATTATGAAACTTCTATTATGGAGGACCCATTAATAGTCATATTGGAAGATGTTGATGAAATACTTTTTATTAGAATGAACGATGACTTGGTGCTCATCTCTTTATAAGAATAAAGAAATTCCCACAATATCACAAGGATAGAAAAAAGATATAACTAGGAACTCATAAAGCTAGAGAGTTGAGGAAAACTGGAGGCTCAAAGAGATATTGTATCACTCAAGAAAGTTTGTACTTATCTAAGCACACAAAGAAAAATCTAGTAAGACAAAGGTTAAACTGTGGGGAGAAACAAATATCAACTGGAAGTCCTTCAAGCGATAAAAACACAAAATCAAACACGGCTATATATGTTAATCATATATATTGAACAGTATAACATATTTACCTGTGGTACCCATTTTGGTGAGACAAAACTAGTAGCTTCGACAACAGGCAACCCCGAAGAAACTAGCATCTTTATTAGTTCAACCTTCACCACTGTCGGCACAATCTCCTTCTCATTTTGCAGCCCATCCCGTGGACCGACTTCCACAATCGTCACAGATTCAGGAATAGATCCCAATAACTGCAAGATCAGATTAATACCTATGGCACCCCAATTATTGAAAGAAAGAAAAAGAAATATAGACTGCTGTACAAAATTAAAGAATCTAATTTCTCAGCTGAAATAAAGCAATAAACATTTTAATTTTTTAAGAGGATATAGCTGTCCCATATCCAAAGTTTCGAAGTAATGTAACCTTAAGAGATTTTGTTTAGATAGCAGGAAAGTTACAAAAAGTGTTTCTTGTAAAGAGAGAAGTAAAGGAAAGAGAACAAATTTTGTACATGTTTAGTTGAGTGGAGTCTTGAAGGAAAACATGATGGCTATGTCGGAATAATGGGTTGTTAAAATTTTCCATCAAAATCCTTTGCCTTTCTTTTTTCATTTTTTATTTTTTTTGTGACATAGAATCCTTTGCTTTTTATAGTACAGAAAATGCATGGTCGTTGTTCATCTGAGGTAATAGAAAAGCATAATAAAACATCAAGGCAGGTCAACATTGCGAAATACCTTATGGTTAATATTTCTTTCAGGACTGAGACTGTGTTGTGAGCTATAATGATGATGAGGCGTGTAAAAAGCACCATTTATGTTTCCCATGGTTTCTGATGCTCGGTAAAAGGAAAAATTCTGCAAGTCTTGCTTTGCTTGGCTTTGTGATAAAAATGCTCGTCTTTTGTTCTCCATGCTACAAAGAAAACACTTGTAAGTCCTTGTTAGAGGGAGGAAGAAAGATCATCAGTTAAGAATATGGTTGGTAAAAATTATGAACAAAGATGAACATGTACTTCTCTTCCCATGATACAAGAAAAAGCTAAAATAATTTTGCACAGCATTCTACTTTTCACACACAACAATTCAAGCATCACAAATCCATTTTAATTCAAATAAATTTAAATACAATCACAGATAATTTCAAGATTTTCCACAAGGATTGCCAGAAAAGAAAAATGTCTAAACATAATAAGAAAATTTACAGCATTCTACTTTCCACACACAACAATTCAAGCATGACATATCCATTTTAATTCAAATAAATTTAAATACAATCACAGATAATTTCAAGATTTTCCCCAAGGATTGCCAGAAAAGAAAAATGTCTAAACATAAGAAGAAAATTTAGGTGAAATGTAGCAAAAAAAAAAAAAAAAAGGTTATTTAAATTCAATAGATCACCATCTGAACAATTGCAAGTTATATGACCGTTGCACCAATTGTGATGGGCTATTTCTATGTTCATATATTGTGAATTGTGATTGTAAACAGCCTGCATCAAACTAATACAAACATATATTTCTCAAGTTCAATTATAATTAATAATTCAGAAAACACAAGTTCAAGCTATAAACAGACTTCAATGCTTTTGTAACAGATATCTCTCATGTTAAAATAGCTTGCAAGCTCTATTCTTCAACAAAGTATAAAGTGACAGGAAATGAAGTATGTCATGTATAACTATCATGGGCAAAAACTTCCATAAACTAATTCTGGCTATCCAATTGCCGAATGAGCACAGGTCTTTTGCCATTGTAACATATAACGATTGGTGCATTTCTCACAAGTTAACTTGATCACCAGCTATTTTGAGTTGCACATAAAATTCTTAGCCGTTATTATGATAACAAGACCCAACAGCAGTCATGTAACAAAAAAATGATAAATGAAATCAATGTAAAAACTAGTTTCAAACGAGATAATGTATTAAAAACTAGAAACTAGTTATTCGTAATTGTATACTTACTTCTTATGGTTCGAGAAACCTGCATAGCTTCCTTCGCTCAATATTCCAGGCTCCATTTTACCAAAGAAAAGCAAGGGAACGAATTCTTTTGACCCCAGGGACCTCCACCTCGAAAATTTATTTACAGCCTTTTGTATTAACATTGAATTAGCTCTGCTAAAATGATGATTTCAAAACACTATTTAATACGAACCATTCCACTCCTTCGTTCTTAATAAGACCTATAATTTTCCTGCAGACAGCAAGTTTAACACATTTAGCCCATTCGGTAGAGATTAAAATTGAAAAATTAGCAGTTATTGTTGACTTTTATTAGACAAATGGGACCAATAACGGCTATATTTTCAATTTTAATTGGATTTTAATCCCTACCAAATGTGCCTTAGTTATGTTCTCCAGTATAAAAGTACAGACAGAAATTAAATTATAGTAGACAGAAATCTTCTTATGTAAATAGGGAAAATCTTTTGTAAATTTTTATTTTTCTTATTACATAATCTAATGGAAACAATGCATTTTCCCATAAAAAGCCGGTGGAACAACAAAAAGACGCACAGTAAAAAATAACACGTTATAATTTTAAGTATAACAAACAGAACTCTTTTTTCGAAAAGAAAACAAGAGCGTTCAAAATAAATGCAGCAAAAATAATATGCATTTAAGTAAAAACAATAATACCAAAGTGAAGTTGAATAAAAAAAAAAAATCCATAAAACAAACTATGAACCAATGGGACGAGCTGGAAAACTTGTTTTGAAAAATCAGTACAATCGTCTGACTTAACTTCCAGTTATGATAAATACAAAACACAAATCAGACAGAAATTGAATTTACAAAAAGTTACATACTTAAAAAAAGGAGCTTTAAGAACAGCCAAACACACTCAAGAAATTGAAGGTCATTTCGGTATAGGAAGAATGTTGAGTTAACAAAATTAACAATTCCTCATCCTCATCCTCATCCTAAAGAAATATATCCAACAAATAGCAAATACTTAAATAAATTCCAAAAACCCACTTCAGAAACGATATAATTCTCAAAATTAAAACCAAAAAATCCCTCAAGAAATTTAATTTGCAACAGATCAAACTAACCTGAACAGAACGGAACAATTTATTGGAGATGAGAAGTTAGAATTACGGAGACGAGAGATTGGACTTTTGAGAAATATCAGTTTATAGAATCTCATCCCACATCGAAATAAAAGAAACGGAGGGGGTTGAAAAGTTCTATAATATGAGAGGAAGTGGCATTCTCTTACATACTTACCTGGACGGGGTCGATGGGCGATCAAAAAGGCTCATGGCCTAGGTTGGCGACCTCCATTGCACTCTGGAGGGGCGCCCGCCTAAGGTCGGCCCATGAGGTCGAGCCTACGTCATAATTTGTGATAGAGGGGGCCTGCGTCCGCGCGGCCCCTACCCAATTCTCAGTGTAAATCATTTAAAATGGGCCTCAGCTGACTTGTTATTAGCCTTCTAAAGTCTCTGAAGTGGGTTTTGTTTACAATGGCTTTTGGTGTTTAGTCGGCGACTTTTTGACCCATGTAATGCCGACTATCGTAATTGAATATAAGTGATTGGGATGTGCATTACATGGGCCAAGATTTTGTGGGCTCAGTGGTTAATGGGTCTTCTTTAAGCACTCGGCCAAGGGACTGACTGGCATCAATTTGAAATGTTAATTGTCCAAACTGGCGAATTTAGAAAATGTAATTTACATCCTCTAGAAATTTCAGGGGTTATTTATCATTAAACTGAAGTCTAGGGAGTCATCTGAATAATATAGAAAGTTCATGGGCATATTAGCCATATCCCAGGAAGTTTATGGACCAATTTGCAGACTGCAAAACCTCAGGGACATATTTATGAATTTTAGAAACCCCAAGGACGATTACAATTCACAGAAATATAGGGAAAGAAGTGCAAAGGCATACTTGGCTAAGGGATTTGTTTTGACAAATGGGATGTTCCACGGAATCGTTAATCACTTCAAGAGTGGGTCAAAGTGGAACAAAACTTCCGAGGGTGGACAACCCGCTAGACTAGTATTTTAGGGGATTCTAGAAAAAAAATCTGATAAAAAATAGACACATCTTTATCTATTAAAACATAGATGGTGGGTCACAAAGTTAGGACAAACTACAATTCAAAGGAATATGGATTTGTCATGCCGGGAAATCGCACGATGTATGTAGGAGCTCGAGCACCAATATCGAGCTGATTGAGCACATAAGCAACAGATAAGTCAATTCCATTCACTACAAGAGGACATCATAGAATCTGCACCTTTCTATTCGAGATTTGATCATGATGATATAGATAATCGAATAGGACGGGATTGATAATTCTGCCTTTGAGTAGTGATGTTGAATTTGATGACAAGTCAATTGGTTAACTCACCTCTTCTAACAAGATAATTTTGTTTTTGTTATTAACAACTTGAAATGGGTACGTAGTTCTTATAATAATTTTTTTTAATAAATGGTTTCCAAATTAATTATCTATTATTAGTCGATACCCAATGATTATTTCTATCCGAAACACCTTTAAAATGCTATTTAACTCACACGTGAGGTAGGTCTAGGGGTTTCACATACCTAATTGTCTCGATTTCAAAATAACAAAACTCTAAATTTTCTTTCCTTTTACCAATGTCAACAATTATTGTCACTCATGCTTCCTCTTGTAGATCTCGCACGTTCCATTGAGTTCAAAAATAAGAAAATGTTCAATAAGAACTACTTTACTATAGTTTCAAGAATAGCCCAAAACGAAACTTGAGCCAATGATATCAAGCATAACTTAAATGAATTTCTCGATACAATCTTAAGATTTATAGCACAAGGCTATGTACATTGATACTAAATTATGCAAATTTCGCTTTCAAACCAAAAAAAATAAAATAAAAAATGATAAAACTAAATTCAAAATTTTCCTTTGTTATGAATTAATAGAAGAAAATATTTACATTATCTAGAAACTCCACGAAATATAGCCTAGAAGTTTCTTAGGTGTGGTTCTATTAATTTCAATATCTCAATTATATTTCTTTTATTTTGTTATTCTCACTGGTCAACTAATACCTCCTCATTCGAGTAAAGCTACAATAACCCCAATTTAGACGAGACATATAGCACATCTATGCTAGCCTCATTCGTATCTCGGACTTGAGACAATTTTAAATGTTCGAATTCTCTCCCTAGACTGTATATTAACAAAAGTACCAATAAAGTTAACAAGTTCTGGAGGAAACAACTACGATAGGCTAGATGATACATAAGAACACCCCACCTTAGTCACTCGAAATAGTTCGCTTCACCAAAAGGGGAGGGTTGGGGGATGGGGGCATTGTCAACAATAACTTTACCTTTAAACCCTAATATATAGTAGTCTTTAGGTCAAGCAAAATTACAATTGAAATTTATTAACTTGAAATATAGTCATGAAAGTCGTATTTAATGTTAGGAAATCTACAATGCCAAGTGCGTATATTTGGTATATGTGGTAAATCATATCTAATTATACTTGTGTAGATTTCTAGCACCTCAACACTATCAACAACAAAAAGGAAGGAAGAAAGAAAGAAAGAACGTCGAATTTATGATAAATGTATTTGTATATTAGGAAAAAAGAAAAGATTTCTCAAGGCTATTGCTATTTTAGGCACAAAATAGGATGTTTTCTTCAATCAAACACAAGAATTTGTTGAAGCATTATGGAATAAACGAGCAAGCAATTGAGAAAGTTCATTTTTAGAGAACCCAAACTTGTAAGTACCAAAATTTAATCATCTCACCTGTATTTTTGTCTACCAAAATTATTTTTAGGATTCCTTTGTAGGAAGTCATTGTCTCTTTTATCACGTGCCCCTACTCAGTCATTCACCCTTACCTAATATATATCTTGATGCGAAATCGAGCGAAAAACTATGAGCTAAATCTCAGTCATTCACCCTTAACTAATAAATATCTTGAAGCGAAATCGAGCGAAAGACTATGAGCTAAATGTAGGCAAATTAAATACGATGTATGATATTTTCTTCATTCTTAAATCAACCTCATGCCTAATTTTGACACTTTTAGTTGAACATCATTTATTATTGAAATTATGTACATATTAGATATTTCTAGTTAAAAAAATGAATATAATTTGGACATGAAGAGATGCGTTTAAAATAAATATAAACAAATGAGCTTAAACTTATGAATTAGGCTGAGTGTACAGCCCGAGCTTCACAGCTCGGGTGACAGCACACTCACAGCCGCGCGGGCCCCGCCCCTGAAATGTGATTATTTTAATTGTGGGCCCCGACCTGAATGTGTGAGGGCTGTCATCCGGGCTGTCACCCTTGCTGTAGCTATAGCAGGGTTCTAAACTTATAGATAATGTGATTCGATTAGTTTGAACTACATTTACTCTCGTATGTCGAAGTATTTTTATAAGCATACAGAGCAAGAAATATGAATTGAGGACGATTTCAATTTATAGTTTCATGGAAGAAATTTGTCCACCATCATTATCGTTTTTTCTTATAAAATTAAAAGATGTTTATTAAACTAACTTTTAACTATGAAAAGTATTATTTTTTATTTTAAATTTTGTTTGACTATGATATACAACATCTCAGTCATTCACCCTTAACTAATATATATCTTGAAGCGAAATCGAGCGAAAAACTATGAGCTAAATGTAGGCAAATTAAATACGATGTATGATATTTTCTTCATTCTTAAATCAACCTCATGCCTAATCTTGACACTTTTAGTTGAACATCATTTATTATTGAAATTATGTACCTATTAGATATTTCTAGTTAAAAAAAATGAATATAATTTGGACATGAAGAGATGCGTTTAAAATAAATATAAACAAATGAGCTTAAACTTATAAATAATGTGATTCGATTAGTTTGAACTACATTTACTCTCGTATGTCGAAGTATTTTTATAAGCATACATAGCAAGAAATATGAATTGAGGACGATTTCAATTTATAGTTTCATGGAAGAAATTTGTCCACAATCATTATCGTTTTTTCTTATAAAATTAAAAGATATTTATTAAACTAACTTTTAACTATAAAAAGTATTGTTTAAAACAAACTGATACTATATGTTGTTTTTCTTCAACAAACATTTCCTCGAGGTGCAATGGGGGACCCAACTCCATAATTTCAATGATAAGAAACCCTAAATGGGCGTTCCCTTTATTACTATTCCAAATGTTTTTTTCGTCAGAGCACTATCAAAGTGAAATATGGGCATTAGTGGGTCACCTAACAATATCATAATGACTGTTTTTTGCAATGATATATATAGTTGACTTGGCTATAATATTTATTGTCTTCAATAGGCTCTCCTACTTTGAAGTTGAATATATATATATATATATATACACACACACATACATGTCCATAAGTTATAAAAAAATTGATTTTGGTCAATTTTCTAAACAATTTAATGGAGTGTTTGGTACATGTAATTGAATAGAATCATATATAAGTTATGGAAGAAATATTTCTAAACCAAAAAAATGTTGTTACATATTAGTTCGGCTCCCAAAATTCACACCCCTATGATTAAAGAGTTACATAAATTAATTTTTGAGACACATAATCACTAAAATAATAATTGACTATAGTGATTTTTTATGCCAAATGTCACATTGGACAATATTCATGATCTTCACATGGCGATTGTTAAGGATTAAAAATTATTCTCGTCATACTTGAAAAGTTCATCTCATTTCGATTTTTAATCACATTTTGTACCAATATAATTGGTGAACGCAATGTTATAAGCTAAATAACTAAGTTGCATCAATCAGTGAATACAATGTGTAATAGCTTAATAAACAAACCGCATTCAAATAAGTTGGCGTATGCACATCATATAATGGGCAATTCTAATGCCACTTTAGATGTGTTGTTTAGCAACTTCATCAAAGGTCGAAGATACAAAGCAAAAATATTTCGACAATCTTGCACATTAAGATTGCTCGTGGATATAGATTGACATGCAAACTATATATATATATATAACGGTGATATGATACATCAATTCAATATATATAATTTAATTTTCAAGATTCGTCATGAATTTGTCCATCAAATGTTACTGGCACTTAACATAAATTAAGAAACAATGCTGGTGTGTTCATAAAAATATATAGGTATAGATATTGAGAATGTCTATCATGGTGATTGGCATTCCCACCGTCATTGGATTCTCATTAATCAAAGGTTGATAACAAACTTTGACCAAATTGTCTATCATTTTCTTCATAGTAAACAACTTCTTGTCAAATTCTTGGAAAAACATCTGTAATCCATGTTCTTGCATGTTCATGGTACAATTTTATTTTATTTTTTATTTCTCACACCTATTTCTCTCTCTCCTCTCTCTCTCTCACACAAACACACTGACTGAGAACAAACTTTTATCTCTCTTTCTACATGAACTCTATTCCTTAAATAAAGATATGGTGGAGAGAAGGGTATAAAGGAGCGAGAATTTTCATTTTTTTCTTGCATAAAGTTACACTAAGAAAAAAAAGTGACCAACTGATGCTGACATTGTTAGCTTTCCCTATGTCTAGGGATTTAGCAATATCTAGTAATCGATGAATATTTTGTTATATTCTCGTGATTAAGATGTATTTTTATTTCTTGGAATTTGTCACTATATGGTCATGAGAGGGCATACTGATTCTAGTGATATGTGTTGTTTAATTAATTTCTCTCTATAACTGTTATCTCGAGCTCCACTTATCTCTACATCTACTATACTATCTATTCTCAAAATTTAATTAGAATAAAAACAATAAAAATTGCAGAAATTAATGAGATTTAAATAAATAACTAATCAAACATGATTAAAATGTGACGTAAGCAAGTAGCAAGTCTTTTAAAGACAAATTTCGATCATGCATCGGTGTTATCAGTATAATGGACATTGTCTTAACATACAACTCTTCTTTCAAAGTTAGTACAACATGAGAAATGCAATTTAGTGTCACTCGTGTTTAATTTATCGAGTGTATTACATTGAGCGCTTGAATTGTTTGGAATACTATGTGTTTGACACCCATTAATTTTTTTTTTAAAATTTTCTCTCTTTTAATTATAATTACACATTCTCCAAATAAAATAATGTTATAAATAAATCTAAAACTTTTCATTATCTGTCAATCATACATTCTTCCATCAATCATTATTCCAAAATTTAGAATTTCCTCAAAATGGGTGCCAAACACATGCTAAAAGCATGAAAGAAAAATATTAGGAATGTTAAATTTGAGAATAGAATATCTAGGATTTTAAATGTTATTATCATTCACACTTTTAGAACAATGTGATCGTCTATTCATCTAATAACTCAAGGGGGAAAAGAAAATATATCCTAGGACAAGAACATAGAAAGGAATCAAACAAAATCAAAAAATAAAGACAATGGGAATAAACTCTCATGGATCACCCTTAAAGACCTACTTTAAGGAAGCACCACAATGCGAGGTTTGTAAGCTTATCATAGAACAAAACAGAATTTAAAAATAAAAAATAAAAAATGCTAAAAGCACTAAAGAAAATATAAAATAATTTTAGTTTAAATTTTAAAAATAGCCTTTCTGTACTTTGAAGTAAGTAGAGAAAAGAAATTGGCGTAAATGGGTTCAGACCTTTGGTCCAAACATTTCAAATGTAGCGCAATGACCTAACTGTTACATTTTTTTATTTATTTTTGGGTCACAAATTGTTCTTTTGGATGGTTTAAGTCCAAAAAGATCGTTAATTTTGTGCATAAAATTAATTATCGTTATTTTATTTTATTTGGAGGGGAAGACACGACGAAAGTTTGGAGATGAGTTACTTCATTTAGTCAAGTTGAGCATCCAATATTCCTTCCATTTCATAAAAATAGACTTATTTTCCTTTTCACACAAATTAAGAAAACTTAATTAATATACGTTAGAACTATAAATTTTACTTACATTCTGTCTAATAAATATCTATATTGAATAACGATAGTTCATGTTTGTTGATAGATCTTGCCACATCATTTTATCAACAACCCACCTTTATACAAATAGCATAATTGTTGTTCATAACAATGCACATTAAATAAGATTATATTAGAAAATTAAGACATTAATTATACTCCTAAGAAGGAAAGCAACCTATAAATTGGTACAAACAAAAAATGAAAGCAAACCTTTCATTTTGGGATTGATGTAGTATTAATTCTAATGTCTTTATTCAATCTTTCTTAATAAATATAAAATTTACATGTTAAGAATTTAATGATGTTTTTACTTGTTAAGGATTTAATGATGTTTTCTTAGACGTAGCAATGATACTGATCAAATTTACAACAAATGATTTATATAATTGACCTCGAATTTATTTATAATAAGTTTAATTTCTCAAATTTAAAGCAAGATCGGAGCTTTTATTAACAGTGTGTTTGACACCCATTTTTTGAAATTAGATTTTTTGAATAGTAATTGATGGAAGAATGTGTGGTGAAAAAGTTATGAAAATTTTTAGATTTGTTTTTAATATTATTTTATTGAGAAAATGTGTGGTTGAAATGAAGTAAGAGAAAAAAAATAAGAATGAGAATGAAACAGAGAATGTGTGCCAAACAGGGGCTAATTCCAATCGCCACGAACCGTTGAAGAAACACATAATGGGTCATGATATGTTCAATGGAACTCAATGAGATAGAAAACGTTATTTGTGAGCTACTCCAATCCCTTCTCATAAAATAACGCAATGAAAACATTACTTGCATCCCTAAATAATATCCGACAATATAGCCTCATTCAGAGCGCAACAAAAAATTAAATGGAGATTTTGTACACTCGAAACGAGTCACACTCGACCATCTCAGTCTAAAAATCTATTACATCCTAAGAAAAACGACATAGATGGGTCGGTGGGTGTGGGGTATTATTGTGGATGCATGAAGCCAGAATTTAGGCCCCATATTATCCTATTCTACGCAAGGCGAATGCCGAGTAATTTGGGCTGGCATGGCTATCGATTAGTTGCAAAGACTGTTGAGATTATAAATCATATATAATAAATTTCTTTGGTTATATTTTTTCCCTCAACAAAATAATCCCTGAAATATTAGGACTCGAGAATGATAGAAGTTCAAGTCAGCACCACCCGTGGATTCAAGGGAAGGCGAAGTTCTAAGAAAAAGAAAAAAATCAAGATGAAAATATCACGGTCAAATATATACTTTCTTAATCACATCTTTCTCTACATTTTCCTTCCTAACACACGTAATAATATTTCTAGCAATTTAACTTTCACTCACTAGCACCGAGTCGGGCTATAGTCAAATGACATGATACAAAGTGATAAGAAGGTAACACAAACCTCTTAATCTCGATTCATTATGTTCATGATCCCAGGGGCGGACGCAGACCAAAAAAGTTAGGGGGGCACAATCGAACTTGCAAAGAAGTTAAGAAAAACTTTACACTCGAAAATTTACATAAAAAAAAATCATACTCCATGTAATTTTGCGTTCGAAAATTTACATGGGATGTGACTTTTTCAGATGTAAAATTTCAAAAAAAATTGATGTCATATTCCATATAAAGTTTCCTAATAAAATTATGAAAATTACATTAAGAAATTTGTATCGCAAAAATAGTAAATGTTAATGAAATAATTGATTTTTTTTGAAAAAATGCGAGTTAGACGTTTTTTTTAAGACTCACGTTTAACTATTTTCGACATCTATTTGGACTATTCGATATGCCCATAATGTAGTTCTCGAAATAAGTTTTGAGATGATATAAGCAATTTATAGATTCGATTAGCGTACAATCGTCGGAGAATTTTTAAAATTAGCATGTTATCGAAATTCAAATTTATTGTGATTTTGCGCCTGTTTGGTGGAAATTAAAATCAAATTTTTAGTAAATTTTGATAAAAGTTAAAAAAATTATGAATTCCATGAAATATATTATTAAAATTAATTGTTAACTTTGATTTAGATTAAAATTTAGATTTCAATCAATAGCAAACACGAATTTAAAAAAAAAAAAAAAATCAAAATTTGTGAGGGGCACGTGCCCCCCTAAGACCCCCTGTGTCCGCCCCTGCACGATCCTATATCTAAAGAACAATATACAACTAAAGCAACGTGCATGTACTAAATATAGACGTAAGTTAAAAGTAACATTCATGAAGTCACATAACACCTTTTTTCTATTTTTCTCTTATTTTCCTTTCTTATTTGAGTTTAAACGAATACTCGCCGAGACAATTTGTTGACACTAGAGGCTGCAAAACTATCAGTTGACATACTTCCAACTAAACATCTAGATCGACTAGAAATGTGAACTCAACAAAGCATGTTTGGTCAAACTTAAAAGCTGCTTATATATTATATAATAAAACAAATTGGAAAGGGAAAAAATAATAATATTATACGAGTGTTAATACCAACAGTTGTGACAGTTGAATATGGTTGGGATCTCTTTATGAAATGTACAATGGGTGATATAATAATTACAATTATTGGCGCCAAATTAATCCAAACAATTAAATACACGACTCAACCACTTCATAACCATGGTCATATATATCTCGATTATAATTTCTAATAAAATAAGTGAAATTAATCATGAGAGGAATGCATATATAGGTCACCAACTTTAAAATGATTTATTATTATGAAAAAAATAAATTAGTAATATTGCAGATAAGACACGCTATTGCTTTTGTTAATCGAATCTATTAATGCTTTAATTAGTGATGTTGGGAGCAAAAGAAGTCCCACATCGGCTAGACATGGAAAATATGATGGGTTTATAAGTAAAAGCAAATCCACGAGGGTTTGGGCCCAAAGTGGACAATATCATACTAGTGTGGAGATATGTGTGTCCATAAACCCAACAAGTGATCATAAGTAGCTAAACAACCACCATCCTTCATGTGCATGGTCTTTAATTGATGCTTGACTTTGGCCGAACTTTACAACTTCAACTTATTTATCGTTCACATAAATCTTCACAAATAACAAATTACGTCTAGGGGTAGGCATGTGTTGGGTTGGGTCGGGTCAATTTTTGCCTCAGTCTAAACCCAATCCAACATGATCGGTTTGATCATAATATAACCCAACTTAATCCGTGTAAAGGTTGAAATCTAACCCAACCCAACTCATCAAGTATCGGTCAGATTGAGTTGGGTTGATCGGTTTGGGACAACTGTCAACAAAGATTAAAGTAGGCAGGTCGGGTTGGGGGATTTATAATTGATTCACGACTTATAATAATATTAGGTCTATATAGTTGCAACCAAAAAATCTAAATTATTTTGGCACTTCATGCTCGAAAATTTTACATGGACAAATTAATATTAAATTATATGAAACCAAGAAATATTTTTGACAATTAAAATATTTTTGTGTTGAATGTGTATTCGTTCAAGCAACATCATAACACTTGTAAAATTTATAAATATACTCGGGTTGGGTTGGGCTGGACTGGGATGGGCGGATTTATTCGATTTTTATGAGTTAACTCATAACCAGACCCAACCCAACCCGCCTACACAATCAACCCACCAAACCCGTGTAAAAACAACAAAAAAACCAATCCAAACCGATCGGAGTTGGTTCTGTTTGGACGATTTTGGCGAATTCGATCAGCTTTTGCTCACCCCTAATTACGTCTTGTTAGATTGATTAGACGAGTCTCTTTCATCGTTTCCGTCCATACACAACCATTACTTCTATTTTTTTTATTTGTTTCATGTATTTTTCTTAGAAAAAGCAAAGTACACTCTTTTTTATTTTTTTTATGGGTTATTGAAGATATTCTCAAAGAAAATAAATACTGTTGATTCCATAAATTAAGTTGACTTCCATAATAAAAATATATAAACAAAGAAAGAAAAATTCAAATCATGTTAATTATCCCGCACTATAAATTTTATCTTACACTGCATATACCCTATTTGTTTGTAAAATTATTTAGTTGATTTTTTAGTAAAAGGGATTATTGGAAATCGGAATATATTTATACCTCGTAATTAGTAATTATTTGACAACTCTACAAATTTGTTTATATTTCATGATTTTCAATCAAGTAAGTCGATAAATATGATGTAACAAATGTGTTGACTCCAAAAAATGA
>CAIGRO010214020.1:0-18838 GCA_903798355.1 Fraxinus baroniana | reverse complement strand
TCAAGGGACTACTCTCCGGATGATCAATATTACAGAAGCAGGAGATACCGATCTATTTCTCGTAGCATATCACCAAGGTATAGGAGGACTTCCAGGAGACGTTATTCACCAAGTCCCTCACCAAGGCATTCAAGGAGGAGTTACTCGCGCAGTGTCTCACCGAGGTACACTAATAGAAGCCACTATCGAAGTGTTACACCATCTCCGAGGAAGAGCTCTAGGCGGAGTTACTCTCGTAGCGTGTCTCCCAAACCAAGTGGCACCTCGAAGCGAAATGACTCTCATGGTTCCCGCGAAGTAAGCAAAAGCTTAAAGAGGAGTGCATCCAGTGGTCCCAGTGGATCTCACAAACGAGCATACTCACGCGACAGCCGTTCTTCAAGGAGGCATTCTAGGAGCCCTAGTGGCAGTTCATCATCTAGATCAGTTACTCCCGAGTCTGCTTCACCTTAGTCTAATGCAGTTTAGGAGCCATGCTTCCTGTTTTATATCGAGAACTGGTTTAGGACTATAATTCCCCTATTTTAGGCATTATGTTTCATTTTCGTCTATCGCAAACATATAATGGTATATGTACTCTATCTGCGTGTCTGCCTTGTTGATGCATGATTCAAATGCTGCTTGTGCGTGATGTTTGAATTTACTTGTAATATGCCACATGGTAGATTCATTTGTTGGACTACTTATCACCGTTAGCTCTTCCTTGTTTATTTGAGGTGTCGTGAATATATCAAACCTATATGAGTGTACAATGAGATTTCTCTCTCGAGTATGGCAATAGAATTCGATCTGGAGCCGTGGGTTACCTTTTCCATATTGCGGGGGAGTAATTGTGTGTGTTAAGATATTGCTACAATAATGATTGCGCGGCCAAATCGAAGTTTGATCTTAAAACTTGTTCATCTGGCCAATAGTGATAAGTTCTTTTAAAATGATTACTCTGAACTGTTCGGGCAAATTTGAATGCAGCTGCATTTTGGTACTATGATCAGGCAGTCGCAGGTATGCATCAAAATTGTTTCAAGGCTATTGATTGTGTTCTTTAAAGTTGATTAATTTTCATTTCAATGCTCTTGAGTAAGTCGTATACTCACTTTGTTATTTCCTTGAAGAAATAAAGTTTTTGATTGGAGTTGTGGGCCATTTCTCCCAGTGGATTTGATTTTCAGTGTACAATCTCATGTATTGTACTCTAGTATGCAACATTCTTATCAGTGCAGCCTTCAAATGAATTTCCTATTGCTAATCCACCACAAATTTTCAGTCATAGAATACTTCTTGTTTTTCAAATGTTCGATAGTATCATAGTTGATCCGTAGCTACCAAGTCGATTCAATGTGAATCGCGTGACTTTAGCATGGTTGTGAGTTGTTAACAAAATTTTCAAATAATAAATAAATATAAATGAGTGATGAATAAGTAATGGATTTCATGAAATGTGTTGCTAAAATTAGTGTGCTTTCTAAGGTAATTTTGAAAGGCATTTGTTCAGTATTCAACCTTCTATGTAGAGTAGAGCTTCTGGCCTGCTCGTAATAGAAGGAACTTCCCATCAACTCTGCCGCATTCGAAAAAGATTATGGTTAGGGCAAAATTATGCGTTTTTGTGTACACTGGTTAGAACTTCTAATTTGTCCAAATGGATTAGACTTGAGCTGGTTGGAAAAAGGCATACAAGAACAGCATTTTGCTTGGCTAGGTCATTCTTGAGGTAATACAAAAAGAAAAGGAAGGCATACATGAACAGCATTTTGCATGGTTAGGTCATTCTTGATATAATACAAAAAGAAAAGGAACTCGTAGAAAGTGGGATCGAGGTTGTCTTTGCTGTTTTCAAGTCGTTTTTTATTTTCGATTTTTTAAAATGGTGAAAACACGTTTTCTTTCCTATTTTTAAACACGTGTTTGAAAAAAAAAATTGTACATAAAACTCAAAACGACCAAAATATCGTTTTGGGTGTTTTCAAGCCAAAAATTCACATTACGTGTAATTTTAATGCTACAAATACACACTTAATTTGTGTCATTTGATTGTGTTGATATACGTGATCATAAATGGTTTAGTTATGATATTTGTAACGAAGACCACTTTGATCCAATATTTGATATAACCAATGGACGAAATTATTAGGAGATGCTTTTGGTTATGATAGTAAAAGTTTTGAGCTCGGGAGGTTATACACATTTATAAGGTAATATATGTAGTTCAAGTGGGATAACATATGTGGCCCAAGTGGGAGATTGTTGAGAAATTATTTAATTTGTCATGTGGGCTGACGTATATAATTAATTGTGTATAAATGATATCTTAAAGTTAAGCTCAAAATTAAATTGTCTAATAAAGAATTAAGTAATTGAGTTTTAAACATCTAAATAAAGTGTGGGTCATATTATATGTGTAGAAATCGATCCATTAGTGTTTGCATTTGACAATATGTCGAATACATATGGAAACTATATATAGAGTTATGGTTCTTAATTCATATGTAATTCTCATTATTTGTGACATCCGATCGACATAAGAAGTAATAGAGAGCATATCGAAGAGGAAGAACAAGTATGTTCCGCATTAATTAATTTTCTTAATGATTTGACATGGAGATCTTGACAATTCATTTAAGTTTCTTGATGATTTGACATGTATATCTTGACAATTCATAATATTTTATAAAATTTAAGTTCCATGAAAAATTCAACACCATTGGCTTTCAGTGTAGCAGCCATGTCGAGAAGTTACAGTACCTATGGAGAAACCTTCAAATCATAAGTTCATTTCAGGCATATAAGTCTCACCAAATCTCATATCAGAATCATAAAAACCACTATAATTGAAACGCCTACATTATCCGAGTATAAGAAATACAGTATGTAAAACTAAAAATCATAAATTTAATAACAAATAACCCATTTTTATTTAAATGTCATCAATTGAGATTTTAATGAAATCCATTAAATTTTAGGCATTTCTGATTGACATTTAATGAAATCTTTTAAAATTTAGGTAAATTCCAAAAATACAAATGATGAGAAATTATGTTTAACTGTTTTGCGCGGTGATAAAAAATAAATATAACTTGTGATAAAAATTAAAAAGGCAAAATTGCTTTGCTTTTCCGTGTAGATAAAAATGTTGCCTAGAAAAATACGGTTGGAGAGTTGATATACGTGTGAGTGATACTATTTATAATGAAATGAGCAACTTTTAACGAAAGGTTTAGATGAATTTGCTTGTTACTATTTCATGTCCCAAAGGTCTCGTTGAGACTTTGTCTCGAGAGGTTTGTTCCTTATACAATCGTCTGAATCTTTTTAATTGTTAGCGACAACCCTGCCCGAAATTTTAATTGTTAGCGACAATCCCGCCCGAAACAAAAAGTTTAGATGAATTTGCTTGTTAAACAAAATGACTTGAAGTACTATTTCATGTCCCAAAGGTCTCATTGGATAGTTGTGATTTCAAGATTCAAATTTGTTTTGAGGTCGTGACCACAAACGTTCGATTAATGAACACGAAACATATCTCCACAACAAGTTCCTGATTTTGATCCAGTCCGTCACACTTTTGATATCACCATTGAGAATGAATGAGAGAATTTTCTTGACCCTCTTTGGACTTTATTGCAGAATTGATGAACAAGTACGTTGAAAATCAAATCGACTTAGGATCAAGGCCACTCACGTGGTCACCTTCATCGGATTCATCACTTTGGGAGTAGCGTCTCGACTTTCATACCATTGAACTGTTTTTGAATCAATAATTAATAATAAAAACGTTTTTGAACAAAAAATTGAAAAGAAAAAGAAAAATATCCATTGAACTATTTTAAATTTTTAACTGACCAGTGTACTCCTTGAAGTCCTTTTTTCACAAACATCTTATCAACCAGGGAAATGAGAAGCAATTAGGGTCCCTGTGATTGTATGGGTGGGAAGAAAATATTTTTCGGGGAATTAAATTACCTAGAAATTGTTTTACTGGGAATTGTAATTAATTGTGTTTGATTGATATAATTTTCCACCTGAAAAAAATTGAAAATTTGGTGTCCGTTTGATTTCGTTTTTTATGAAAATTGTCCATTAAAGTAATAATTCTTTCTACTATTGGATTTTGAATTTGTTCCAAAATAAAAAAAAAAATTACCATACCAAATATCATTCGTTTGACTTTGTTTTGCATGAAAATTGTCAATACAAATGATTTTTTTTTTTTTTTTACCATTGTGCCTAAAAATTTTTCCCATTGCCAAAAAAAAAAACTGGAAAATCATTTCCCACAAAAACAAAAGGAAAATATTTTCCCACAATTCAAGGAAAACTGGCGCGTGATGGATGTGAGTGAAAAAAATTTTGCCTAAAAAATATATTCTATCAAACAATGTAAAAAGTGGAAAATGGAAAAAAGTAAAAAACTTTCCAACTTCCGTAGAAAATGGATGCTATCAAACATAGCCTTAGTGGCGAGGTACTGATTCATCTCCATGATTAACCTTCGTTTGGCAAAACTTATAAATTATTCATAAATGATTAAACTTCATTTTAACTACACATTTCAATGAATCCATAAGTATAATCAAACCCTCGTGTTGAATTATAATACTTAAAAAGAGCGGAGGCAAAAAAACTTCTAATATAAAATTCTATACGATACTACATACTCCACATGATAAACATTCCTTATCATGTACATTCTTCTACGCAACATTATGATAACATGATGCCACTAGCGGATACTACGTTATAAAATAAAGCAAAGCTCGTAGAACGTCGTAGACAATATTTTAAATTCTTCTTTTACACTGCCTAATACTGTACAATCTATTCTACTATACGAGCTGTAATGAAGAAGTGCTACAAAACTTATCAATGGTCTTGTTTAAGTGTGTCTAGTCTAGCATTCTAAACATGTTATAAGCTACTGTGAATGAACAACTTTGAATGGCCAAAGTTCTGGCTTCTCTGTAAAATTGTTTCAAAAAAATCAAGTGAGAAATGGATTCACAAACTATTGAGTGCAAAATGCATCTAAAATCTTGTATTATTTACACACTTTTCTTCTGTGGGTTCTGGGCAGTTCACTATTTACACGTTTAGGAAGACAAAAAGCTGTCTAAAGGAACATACCAACATGATAACCACAGCCTTTCTAAATATATGCAATATAATTTCCCACAACCTCGAACCAAATCGAACAGAAATCATCAGGTCCGAGGAAAACTAAGCAGCTTCATCAAAATTGACCCTGTCACCTGTAGAAAAGATATTCCAGAATAAAGCAGCAGAGAAATACAGAAATGCTGTCAGCAACAAAAATCCCTTGAAAGAGCCGACTAGTTCAACGAAGAAACCAGCACCGACTGTTCCCACCATAGCAGCGAACGAGCCGGCAGTATTTGAAAGACCTGTAGAAAGGGGAAAAAGACAACTATGTCATCAAATACATATTCTGGACAAGCTTGGTAAGGAGAATTGGATAGCATTCAACAATGTTACTCAAGAAAAAGAAGCCGAAATTTTGTTTATTAAAGCATGCAGCGGGTCACTCTGCCTAATCTTATCAAAGACTGTTGCCAATGGGTGGTGCACAAAGCATGCGGGGAACACCAGGAAAGAAGTGAGCACGTTTGGCTAAGCTTAATAATAAGTAGAGGTTACTTTCAAAAGGCTCGTGTCTAGACATATTTGGATAGGTTACTTTTAATTAAGAATTACTTCTTAGTAACTCTTGCAAGTAACTAATTTATTTCCTATTACTCATTTCAAAACTTTCAACACAAGAATCCGGCAAGTGCAGTGAAATTTTGTTCTTTCAGGATCAACCTCTTCCCCCTCCTCATTCTTCCCTTTTCGTTTCTGATTTTTCTATTGTATTGACAATGGTGGATGTGCATTTATTATTGATTCTGCTACATTAGCTAGGTTCTTATTTACTTGAATTCCACTTATATTTATACAGCAGCAAACGGTATTCAGTAGACCCAGTGCTTTATCGAAATGTTAAAACTATATGATTTAAAATCATTAGGCAGAAAAAATAGTGAAATTACCATGTAGTACACCAGAGTACTGTGGGGCAATCTCCTGGTCACAGAAGAATGACAGAAGTTAAAATTGCCCAATAATTGCTGAAATGACTAATTATAGTGTACAGAGTGTGTTAACCTGAAGATTCACAAGGAAGCCGCAGTGACTAAATGCTTTCAGTCCAACAGCTACAGTAAGCCAAGCAGATGCTAATACTGGACTTTTTGCTGTCGTTAAACCAATGAGAGCAATGCCAGGCCCAATAAATCCGATTGACTGCCAAGAAAATATAAAAATAAAATAACAGATAAATGGCATATCCATAGAAAAGAAACAAGTCAAAAAATGATCACTCATCAAAAAAAGAATAAATAAGTCGAGGTTCGAACCTAAACAAGCAATTCGGTTGATCATGTTCACTTATCAAAGTAGGATAATAAGTAAATCAAATGATAACTATCATCCATTATCTACAAACATAACAAAAGTAGCCTAAAGTACCCATCAGAATCTCCATTATGAAGGAATAGGTTAAAATTAGATTACCACTAAATTTCAGTAACCAAGAAAAGATACAAATAGCATATTATTCCTTCCAATTACAATCAACACTGTTTCATATTGCAAATCACTAACCACTCATTATTTTCAGGAACCAAATTTGTCCCAGATGTCAAAAATACTGATTTTAGTATGCTATTAACAGTGATTCAGATTCGGAGCACGTTTGAGAAGTGTTTATAAAACAATGTAAATTATAAATAAATAGAAATTGGTGGTGAATAAGTAGGTAGTATTTATGGATCACTTGAAATGTGGGATAAATAAAATGTGGCTGGAATGTTTATAAAAAAGTTCATAAACATGAGCCAAACATAGGCTTGAATAAAGCTAAATGTTGTACATTTAAATTGCACTGAAACTGCTAAGTCAAACCACACGAAAAAAAATATGGACACTTGATATTTTATTTCATTCGGCCCAAGCTTCAATTATTACTTAGAAAAGATATTAGGAGCTTTTCCAATTTCAAAAAGATTAGTAATGTCGCTTCCGGACTAGGGGTGTCAACTGGCCAATGGCTAACTGGCCCAGAATTTCCCCATTTTTTGGCTATCTTCTAAAAATATTGAAAAGGGGAAAAATAGAAAAGAGGCATGCAGGCACTCAGGCATGTTAACAGCCCATCTTTTCCTGCAAACCAACATCCCTCCCTCCCTCAGGCTTTTGACTGAAAGGAGGGGTGTCTGCCATCATCTTACCTAGAAAAATCTTATGGCTGTGAAAAATGAATGTCCTTACGTGCAATATACAAACAAAGGACAACAAAGTCCAACCTGCATAATTTTGCGAGTCAAAGTAACACTTATGCCTCTTTGAATCATCATGTCTGACCAAAACCCAGCAAAGTAGCCAACTACAGCCATCATGCTCCATGGAACAGCACTAAACCATGCAGCTTCTCTGAGGTCAACATGATATATCTACAAAAGACAAACATCCTCTAATTTATCTTTCATCCTAGTAAACGATAAATTGGAATCTGGATAAGTAATAACACACTTATATAATGTAACTAACCGTTTTAAAGTAAATTGGCATCCATGAAAGTATAACAAAAAATCCCTGCATGAAACAAGATAAATATGAAATTATCTTCTACAAAATAATCTTACCAGCAAAATAATGGGCAATAAGTTGTACATGAGTGGATTCTGATAAATACTGACAGTAAGAAGTTAAAAAAGAAATACATGAGATATATTTGAAAAATATTAATAGAAAATCTTGCATAATAAAATAAGCTAAATGGTGAGGGGATGTATTACCCAACTGTGCATGGAATTTGCAACAATTAGAGACCAAGTTGGTAGCTTAGAGAGCAATCGCCTAAATGGAGGAATGACTTCTCTTGTTTTCTTTTCATTCTTCGAGAGAGAGGTTACAGCCACCTTGTTCTGTATGTACCTCAACTCATATACTGATATTTGAAGACTTTGTTCAGGAGTGCTTGAGGTTACAGATACCCAAACTAACACCCAGAGAAAGCCACATAATCCAAATATTACAAATGGTCCAGACAGACCACCCTGTGACATGAGGATTGGAGAAAGCGTAAGTCCAATAGCACTTCCAAGCTGAAATCCAGCCATTGCAAGTCCTACAACCCTTGCGCGTTCTGTTTGAGGAAACCATCTGTAAAAAAAAAATTAAATAGATTTAACCTTTTGCATTTAGGTTTGCCAACATTCCTTGCATCCTGAATGATAAAATGATGTGAAAAAGAAAAATCACATTTGAGGGATTTTAAAGCTTGGTACCTCGCTATCATATTGTTCATACAAGGAAGCGCTACACCTTCTGCTATGCCGAGCAACATTCTCACGGCAAGCAGTGCCAAAACAGATGTTTCTGCAGCCCAAGGAGTAAGGCAGGTGGCCAAAGACCACAAAGCCACTCCCCACGCCATGACTACCTTACCACCATAATAGTCCACCAGTGTCCCGCCAGCTATAGGTGATATCATGTATCCCCAGAGAAAAGATGACTACCATTAATGAAATTTACCCCAATCATAGGCAGTCATAGTTACCCAAAACTACAGTTGAAAAATAAGGAGGTAGTATATATCTTTATGCTATATATATGTGTATGCTTCAAATTTTTCATAAAAACTCAATAATGAATTTATTCCCGTTCTGATATATTTATTCTTACACGGTGCCAAGAGGATGCCACCCATTTACAAAAGAACAATTATTAGTTCTCTAAATTATATGCATTCTACTAGAAGCTGGTGAAAGATAGATAACCCACAGGTAAATACTTGAATCCATAAAAATGTTATAGTGCTGCAAAGTATACTATTTTCTATAGCCTCAAATTTGCGTCTATTTCTATATATCGCCTAGAAAAACTGCACAATAGCGCTGTATCTGAATCCCAGTTCTCCTCTATACAACTCCAACTTAAGAAACAGTGCTTCATGCACGAGGCATTTTCCATCGTGGCCAGTAGGTGAAGAGAACAGGGACCATAGTGCTTGAACGACTGATTTCTATACCACGGCTCAGCTGAGAGTTACAATCTTTAACACGCCATATCCTAATGGTGCTACTTGCCATACACGAGAACTACCCCACAAGCCACAACACATCTAGTTGGGCTCTGTGCACTGATGATGTGCTTCAGGTGGCAGGTGTAATAATTTAGTAAGATAAGTCATTTGGAAATTTTTTTAAAAGCCCTATTCTGGGCCCAAATTCAAGATGTAGAATCCATATTATACATGTAACTATCCACAGGCACATCAATAGTGAACTTTCGGAAAAATTCTTAGAAACTGTCTATTAATTTTTATATATATTACATGAAAGAGTTCCCACCCCCATACTACCAACTGAGGTTTATTATAATATCATGTAACTAGCTAATGAAAAGCATTACCCAACTTCAATACTTACTTGCAACTGCGTAATTCTTCTTTTCTAATGAGTAATAGTGCACAACAATAGTAATGCATTTCCCTTTTTTTAAGAGAAGACACATGAAAGCATTTGTACTACGCTTGCATGTGCAGCAAACCTTTAATACGTTAATTCATCCCAGATACTTCCACAAGCTTCACATAAAGATGAGTATTCAATGCAGATAGCTCATTACAAAACAAAATAATTAGAAATTCAGTTCCATACAGTAAATTGAGCAGCAAAGACATCTAACAATTCCGTGTACAATTCTATTTCATACCAGAGGAAAAGTTAAATAAGAGGAGGCTTTTACCTGAACAACGCCTGCAAAAGATTGACGCCACCCATGAGCGAGTGAAAGCGGCACAATAGCCACGGACATGACAACACGGTCAGCATTACACAATGCCAAAGCTAATGCAAGCATTGCCACCACTTTGACTCTCTCTGAAGTAATAAATTCCAAAAAACTGGGCTCTCGTACATCATTTTGGTCACCAAAAGAAGAATTGCCCGCGATAGATTGAGCATCATTTGATGAAGCCCTTAATCGATTCGATTCAAAATACCGGGTTTTATACGGGAATTTTGCTGTGAAACGATTATTCAGAGAACAGAAAGTTCTAAAGGAGTTTGTGAAGATTGTACAAGGTAATTTAACGTTAGAGAAATTGTGGGTTTCGAAGGGTTTAGGGTTTTGGAGGATTGGAATTGTGTTTGTGCTATGGTGTCGACTGAGAGCGATAGGAGCATTCATGGCCGCCGATTACTCTGTAATTTCTTCTCAATTCCAGCTTGATTTGTGTGAATTTCGACTCCAATAATACCTTTATCTAAAAGTATACTTCAAATTATCGCGAATGCTGCTGCCTGTAAACTATTCGTTAGGATTAAAATCTTCGTTTTGGAATTTTTAAAGTTTTCTGCGAATTGATCAACCTACTGCGGGACTGAAGTTTGACTCATCACTCTTTCTTGATAATGAAATCGTTATCCTTACTTTCTCCGATAAAATTGACAAAGCATCTCCCAGATTCATTAAACATGAGAGGAAGAATGGATTTGGGAAACCCAAAACATGTAGTTGAAAAAAAAAAATGATTGATTTGGTGAAAAATATGAACTTAAAAATGAGCAGAAGAAAGACAATAAGAGAAATAAACTGGCTCAAACATCTGCTTAAAATCACGCGTAAAAAGGCTTTTTAATTCCTGTACACAATAAAATTTTTATTTTCATTTTTTTACTCGTTTTTAATCATATATTTTTCAATAAAGTAATATCATCACATCAATAACTTTTTTCTTTTTTTTCAACAATACATTTTTCATCAATCTACTATTCCAGAATACATTCTTTCAATATAGTAAAGTATTAAAATAATTTAAAAAAAGTTAGTTAAAATAAAAGATAAATAAAAATAATAAATATTTTTTTGGAGTAGTAAAATTAAGGCTCCATTCGATACACCACATTTTCCAACTTTTATAGTATTTGATAGACAAAATTTTCCCTGAAATATGTTTTCAAACTTTCCAAAATTTCCGCTCTTTTAAGGAAAACAAATTCTTGATGTTTTGGTTGGTAAATATTTTCTACTTTTTTTTTTTACAATTGAAAAAGAATTCTAGACACAATGATAATTTTTTTTATCATTTTTATTGACAATTTTCATGCAAAAACAAAGACAAACGAATAGTATTATTTTAATTTTTTTTTTTTTACAATTGGAATAAATTCTAGATCCAATGGTAGAAAAAATTATCACTTTAGGGGACAATTTCCATAAAAAAACGAAGTCAAACGGATATCAAACTTTCAACATTTTTCATGAAAAATTATACCAATCAAACACAATTAATTATAATTACCAATAAAATAATTTATAGACAAATCAATTCCTTATAAAACATTTTCTTTCCATCCATTTTTTATATTTGTAATCAAACGGACCCTAAGTTTTAAATATAAATAACTTGTTAAAGTACTTCAAATTTTAACTTTCTAAATTTATAAATACTCATCAAATGATAGAATACACTCCTTAAAAACAGAGAGTCTTTTCAATATGCTCCATCTCCAACGAGTTTATTGGTTGCTTTTGTTTAGTCATTTCGTGCTTAAAGAAAAGCAATTTTTTATCAAATATTCTACTTGTAAAACATCGGTTCACAATATTGGTTGACAACACTCTCACAGTGTTATAAAATAAACAAATATTCTACTTGTACAACACCTGTTCACAACGTTGGTTGACAACACTCTCACAGTGGCGGGTCCCATTGTGTTTAAAAAAACAAAAAAAATTATCACCTCATACACCCCATGTGTGAGAGGTTGTCAACCAACGTTGTACGTGTAGCACCTCTCATTTCTTATTTGCAAAAGCAGCCTTTGATTCCAGCCAAATACATCACATCATGACCAAGAAAATGTTTAGAATTGGAATTATTCTAGATTCACATGACCTCCTAGGGGGCCACTTGCGCCCTATTTGACATCATTAAAGTTATAATGGGTTAATTTCACAAACAGCCATTGAAGTTACGTCAAAATCACAGAACGATTATTGAAGTTTAAAATTTGCATTAACGATCACTGAAGTATCATGCGCTTTCACAAACGATTACTGAAGGACCATTATAATTTTAATTCAAACTTAAATAAATAAAACACGTAAACATATAACCTCGAGGACCTCAAGTGTAAAAATCATAAAAAATCCTCCCCAAAACCATTTTCAGCCACAACTTTGGGACGAAATTCCACTGCTTTTCAACCACCAAAACCATCGGACCAACACACCACTTTGAAGCCATCGCTGCCCTCTGCGCAACCCACCAAGAATAGCCTTTAACTACGACAAATTTGACCGGAATTTCTTCCGAGAGGGCCGCTTGCACAGCACAAAACTGTCGGCCGCCACTTTGGGACGAAATTCCACCACTTTTCGGCCACCAAAACCACTGGACCAACACACCACCTTGAAGCCCTCGTTGCTCTCTACGCAACCTACCCAAGAATGGCCCATAAATCCTTCGAATTTGGCTGAAATTTTGTCCCAAAGTGGGCCGCTCGCATAGTACAAAACTACCAACGACCCACTTTGGGACGAAATTCCAGCCAAATCTATCGAAGTTAGGGGCTATTCTTATGTGGGTTGGGTAGAGCGCAGTGAGGCTTCAAGATGATGGGTTGGTCCGATGGTTTTGGTGGCTGAAAAGTGATGGAATTTCATCCCAAAGTGGCCGTTGGCAATTTTGTACTGTGCAAACGGCCCACTTTGGGATGAAATTGCGGCCAAATCCGATGGAGTTAGGAGTTATTCTTAGGTGAGTTGCGTAGAGGGAAGCTGGGGCTTCAAGGTAGTGTGTTGTTCTGGTGGTTTGGTGGCCGAAAAGTGGTGAATTTCGTTCCAAAGTGGCGGCGGTAGTTTCGTGCTATGCGAGCGGCCCACTTTGGGACGCAATTCCGGCCAAATACACCGGAGTTAGGGGCTATTCTTGGGTAGGTTGCGTAAAAGGGTAGCGAGGGCTTCAAGATGGTGTGTTGGTCCGATGGTTTTGGTGGCTGGAAAGTGTTGGAAACTGACAGTTTTGTGTTGTGCGAGCAACCCACTTTAGGACGAAATTTCGGCCAAATTCGTCAAAGTTAGGGGCTATTCTTGGGTGGGTTGCGTAGAGGGCAGCAAGGGTTTCAAGGTACACTATTGGTCCGGTGGTTTTGATGGCCGAAAAGTGGTGGAATTTCGTCTTAAGATGGTGGCTAAAAATGGTTTTGGAATGGTTTTTGATGATTTTTGTACTTGAGGTCCTCAAGATTATATATTCACGTGTTTTATTCCTTTAAGATTGAATTAAAATCATAATGGTCCTTCAGTGACCATTTGTGAAATGACATGATTCTTCAGTGATCGTTAGTTCAAGTTTTAAACTTCAGTGACCGTTTTGTGATTTTGACGTAACTTTAGTGACCGTTTATGAAATTAACCCAAATTATAATATTTTTTTTCTTTTCTTTTTAATCATACATTATTTAATAAAATAATATTACACGTAAATCGAAAAAATTTCCTTCTTTTTGAACCACACATTCTCCAAAACAAAATACTATCACGAAAATTATAATACCAAATAATAGGAGCCAAAAAGGGCAATAACTTGGATTTATCAAGAAATTTTTTTTTTTTTTTTTTTTTTTTAACTACACTTTAGCCCCTATTTGATAGAAGTTTTTAAGAATATATTTTGTAAAAAGTGATTATTTTGAATGACTTGTGATTAGAAAGAAAAAAAATTATGAATTCATGTGTAAAATTATTTTAATGAAAGAATGCATGATCAGAAATTTGTTTGAACAAAAATGAGTAGAGAAATAGAGCCAAACATGAACTCAAATTTTCCTTGGGAATATTTCATAATTAAGAGGTTTACAATATACAATTTCAAAATTAAGAAATAAGTTTTAAATCTTCAAAAATGTAATTAGATTTTATTAATTAAATAAATATTTAATTTAATTTTTTTTACTAATTAGATATATTGATATTACAATTCTATACAATTTGGTTACAAATTATCAAATTAACTGGCCACAAATTATTTCTCGATCACAAATAAATAATTTTATATGTCACAATTTATTTATCGTTTAAAAATCACAAATTTTATAAGTAGCAATTTAGTTCACGATCACGAAGTATTAAATTAATTAGTCACAAGTTATTTCTCGATCACAACTCAATAAATTGTGATTTGTGATCACATTTTTTACGTCACATATTATTTATTAGCCACAAATTAACCAATTCATTGTCAACAATCAACCAAATAATTAATCACAAACACTCCTACCATACCCTACCCCCACGTCATCCCACCCACAACCACCGTCGCTGACCACCACCTTACCGGCCAACATCACCACCACCTCAGCTAACATCACAACCACTACCATCTAAATACCACCAAAAAATCAAATCCAAAATTATAGGTCACCGCCCGACCACCACCAATATCACCACCACCTCATTAGCACCACCAACGTCACCATCACCTCACCACCGCAACCAACATCACAACCATCACTACCCAAACACCACCGAAAAATCAGATCCAAAATTATAACGGCTTCAGTGTCTTGACATCGAGAAGCGATAGCAGTGTCTTGGCATTATCATAGTCACTAGTTTCAGAAGCGGCTATTGTAGATTTGCAACGACGTCTTGGCATCGCACGTCTACAACGACGTCTTGACATCGTGATCTACAACAATGTCTTTATCACAATGGTTGCTCTCAAAGTGACGCCACTATGACAATGTCATGAGTACCAAGCCGACGGGGCCATAAGCAGCTAAACACCGCTTCAACGGTCTATTTGAAATTATTTTGAAATATTTTTGTTGGTTTTCATTTTTATTTTTTCAAATTGACGCCCCATATCCAAATATATATAAAGAGACAAAAATTTATTTTAAACTTTCAACTTAAACGAATCCTAATTTACTAGAACTTTGAGACCGACAATGAATATTGTTTCCACATGATGAAAATGGTGGATGTAGACGATAAAATCACAAGTACTTTTCATTTAAATTGGAGAAAAAAGTCGGTAGTTTTATGATTTTGCCCTCTAGCTTTGAGTGGTTGAAATTCGAATACGATTTTAACATCCACATTGACGATTTTGGCCATGTATGATTTACATACTTAGATAGATTGAGGACCTTGAACCTACTTTAATTTTCCCAATAAATAAGCATAATAACTTGAGCATGCAGGTCATATTTGTCAATATAAGCATCTTTTAACATGCTTATAAGCTTAACCAATCATTATATTAAGCATATAATAAGGATATATCAATTCTCTTATATAAGCATAAAATTATATAATTAAGACAAGAAAGCAATTAAGATAAAACTAAGCGTGGTGCCTTGTAAATATTAAGAGTAACAGACTTTATACACTACATTTTGCTTGCAGGTTTACTGAACAATGAATGCCTCCCTTCAGCAACCACCTCCCCATTTGCTTTGTTTCTTATAAGAACATTTGTTCCAGAGTAGTTACCTTTACGACCTAAGACTCTTGAGGTGATCTCTAGTTCATCCTGCCAATACAACCATAAAACTAGTAAGAAAACTTTATATAGAGCCTCGATCAAGTAGTTACAAAAGTAACACTCAACGTCACAATTTTTTCTTCTTTAAGCCTATCTACCAATCTTCAATCGGTGATACCAAACATATTGTGAGGTCCTCGCACAATCCCAGGCTCAAAACCGACCTATAGCGGTTATTTTTTTCACTATTGTCCTGTCATTATAGGGGAAATACCATCGCTTGCTACATGTTATAGCAGCATTGATTAATTAACATATAACGTGTAGGGTCTGGTAATTCATAAATTGCATTGCCATCAATGATGACCCAGTGACACTATATATAGGGTCTACTGGTCTAGTAATACTTCGCCATACCTGAATTATTTTGTGTATAGAAATATTTGAGAATTGCAACCTAAAAAAAGGCTAACCTTTGGCTTAAAAACAAATGTTACTCCATTAGCTGATCTTCAATATTACCAGACCCTAAGCACGAAGGTGGTGTTTGTAAACTACCTATGATTATAGTTCTGACAAAAATCATCAGCTTGCTCACGAAAACAAGTTAGATGCACAAGCAATTACTATATGAAAATGCAACTTCTCTGGTTTGTATCTATGCAACAACAGCAGCGTTGACAAATAGTTGGCTGCCTCATGTTATAGTATCCAAAAACAAGAAATGTGAAGCTAAAAGGTGGAATACACAGGTGCACGAATATATCCCATGACGTCCAACTTCAACTGTTTTCAATATTTTGCATATTGCAATGACTAATGAGCAAAAGGATACATTGTTATTTGTCAAGTGCCTTAAGCAATCATGACCATAGTGAATCAGTAATAAATAATCATAATCCATCAGATTAGGAAAACGTCCACTAACCAACATGTTCATGTGGTTCCTACTTTAGTAAAACTCAATAAAAAATTCAATTCAATGAGCAGCATTAGTAATATTATACGTCAGTAGAATAGTTTATAAACCTAATGCAATCCTCTTTCCTCGTCAACAATGTATCAAGCAAGCTTTTCAGGTAAAGCATTCTAAATAGCTAGTTCGTTTGTGCTAAAAAGGAAGCTTCTTGCAAAATTTACCCAACTGAGAAGGGAAACAGAAACATGAAAGATTTTTCCACCTTCCATGGTCAGGTATAGTCTTGCATCTTCCATTAAGAAGACAAAAGGTACTCTTAACCAGTTTTTTTCACAGTGAACTGTAAGAAGGTCAAAAAATCTCTGGCTCATACGTCGTAGAAAATGAAATGGAAGTTTAAACTCCTACAAAAGCAGTGACTCCTACAGGTCCGTGCCAATTCATAAAATTCCTGACAAGTATCCATTTAAAATACTGAACCCCAAAAAAAAATAAAAAATTACACTAATGAAACTTAGCAGCAACCATGAATAGACAAAAAGATGGAGATGGGATCAAGAAAGCTTACTCCCATCTTTGCAGTGGAAAGGTAATTTATTGACATGTCTATTGAAACATCCATAGGTTGTCCCTCAACGTGGATCACTGCAGCTCCTAATTCATCAACCAAAGTGGCAATAGCGCCTGGAACTAAGTTCCGATCCTTATTCTACAAAATCAACCAAATGTCGATAAACAATTCCTATATTGCAAATTCAAATGAAATATCGAGAAACACAGTCATGAATCAGTGGTTTAATTTCAATGGCTAAGTTTCCATTCCTCTTCGGCTAATCAAATCAAATTTCAATAAACACTGTAAAATCATTATCATTGTTCATTTGCTCAATTACCATTCCTATTCTGCAAAATCAAATCAATCTTTCTATATAAAAGAAAGAAGTCTAGAATCAGTTTTCTATGGCTAATTTCCCATTCCTATTCTTCAAATCAAACCAATTTTCAATAAACATTACCTTAAATCAACGGGTTCGATTCATTTGCTCAGTTCCCATTCCTATTCAGCCAAATCAAATCAAATTTGGAGAAAAAAGACTACCGAATTGTTTTTGTTTTTTTTAGTTAATTATCTAAATTGACATTCATAATCTGCAAATTGAATCAAATTCGGACAAACTTCATGCGCAATCTCTAACCTCATTTCATTAACCAAGTTACAATCAAGTCAGTAAAACAAATAAATAATACGTGGAGATTTACTGTATTACAGTGAGGCGATGGGGCACTTTGAAAGAGCAAGTGATGGAACCGGGTTGGACTCGGTCGACTCGGATGCCTCTGAGGACGAAATACTCGTAGAAGCTTGAATCTATATGGGGTTTGTGAGGAGGGAAATTGAGTCGTGATACGCGATCTAATCCTTCAATTGTGGCAAATTTCTCAAGAAAATCTTTGGCCTTTTCCATTTTCGAATCCTCCGGCAAAAGATGGATTTTTCAGATTTCAGATTTTTTGACCATTCCTCCTTGGAGATATTTCAACATGAGAAATGCTAAAATTACACTTGGCTTCCGTTTTATTTAATGACATTCTTAGCATCTGTTTGTCTATCATTTCAAAAAATTCCGTTTTCTACGGTAAACAATCTCATCCATATATTCACAAAATAAAATATTTCACACACAAATCAATAAAATTACTTTAAATTTCATTCACACATTTTCTAAAAAATATTATTCCTTACATCATTCTTGAAATTTTAATGGGTGGCAAACATACTTTTATTCTTCTGCTCATTTTTAACCATACATTTTTCAATAAAATAATATTTTCTATCACATCAATAACTTTTCCTTCTTTTTCAACCACATATTCTCCATCAATCTACTATTTCAAAATTTATTCCTCCAAAATAATATCTATCAAACACACCATTGGTACATAACTTGATACACAACCCTCTCACATATCGATTCCACAATGTGCGTCTCATTGTGGCCCCACATAAGGATTGTGTACTAAGTGTGTACAAGTAGCAAATTTGTTTCAATATTCACGAAGCCCTTGTTTCTGAGGGGAAATACGTGGAAATTGCCCAAATAATACCACATATTTCCACTTTGATCTTTGACAAGTAAATAGAATCAAAGTTCTAAAAGGCGTAATGTGTGGCGATGTGAGGAGGCCGAGCTATGGGCTAAGCGAGTTTAAGTGAGGCAATACGTAAAAAATTGTAGAAAAGCATTTTTTTATTTTAATATTATTTAAATTTTTAATCAATTAAAAATAATATTTTCTAAACATTTAAAACAGATTTATAGAAACTTTATATATTTTTTTCAAAGTTTCCAACAAAAATATAA
>CAIGRO010214000.1:0-10642 GCA_903798355.1 Fraxinus baroniana | reverse complement strand
TTAAGCCCATTAGTGCTAATCTTGTTCAATTGCATTGTTAATTAATTAAATTAGTTCAGTTAGCTATCTCACTCCGATATTCCTATTTTCTAGATAAAATTAAGGTTATTTTAATTACAGGAATTATTCGAATTTGATTTTAATTCCTGTGGAAAACGATACTCTATTCTCACTATATTAAAACTTGACACCATACACTTGCAGTTGGAAAATTCTCGCACCACTTGGCTTTGATAAGATACATTCAACCTAGACGTAGGATGAAAAGCAACCGAGGGATTGGAAAGTCCAATCTCAAATTCGTCTACATATTTCAAATCAAAATTTTCAGGATGTTTTGAAGGGGAAAAGTGCCGCTACACCGTGGTTGAAGTTGAAGTAACTTCGTATGAAAAAAAGCTTGACCAACAAGTTACAATTGAAACAACGCTGGTTTCTTATCGAATGTTTGAAGGTGCGTCATTGAATAATCACTTAACTATTTTTAAAGAAATCGTAGACATTGAAGGTTAAGTATGATGAGGATGACTTGTCTTTGATATTGATATGTTCGTTGCCGCCGTCATATGGGACTTTTAGAGATACTATTCTCTATAATCGGGATACTTTCACTTTGAAAGAGGTTTCTGATGCTTCACTATCTAAGGAGAAGATAAGACATCTTGTTGGAGGATCTGATAGTCAGGTTGAAGGTCTAGGTTTTGCATGGGAGAAATCAAGATAGGAATCTTGGTAGAAATATGATGGACAGTTCGAAATCAAGACATGTAGAGAAAATATGTCACTTTTGTAAGAAGAAGGGACATATTAGAGTTGATTGTTATACTTTGAAAAACATAAACAAGTCTGCTAGTGCTACTAGTAAAGAAAAGTAACATGTAAACAAGGGGACGCTGATGTTGAAAAATATGGGCAAAATGAATGAGAGCTTCTTATGTTTTCTGACATGGGTTCCAAACCTTTTAAGGAATGAGTTCTTGACTTGACATGTACTTTCCATATGTATCCTAAAAGGGACTAGTTTACAACATATGAATGAGTTTCGAGAAGTGCAGTGATTATGGGAAATAAAGCGCCTTGCAAAATTGTCAGAGTTGGTACAGTCAGAATCATAATGTTCGATGGGACTATTAGAATACTTACTGAAGTAAGGCACGTTCTAGAACTGAAGTGAAATCTCATATTTTTTAGTGTGCTTGACTTAAAGGGTTATAGATACACTGGTGAATGTGGAGTTTTAAAGGTGAGCCAGGGTAAGAGAAATAAAAGCTCTACAAAGTTATACATTTTGCAGGGTTCCACAGTAATAGGGGTGCATAAGTTTCTTTTTCTTCTTTGACAGATGAAGAAATTACAAAATTTTGGCATATGCAGTTCAGGCATATGAGTGAGAATGATATGACAAAGTTGAGTAGGGGGACTTTTTGTCGAGCAGAAGACCAGTAAGATAATTTTTTATGAGCATTGTATATTTGAAAAATAGAAAATAGTCAAATTTACTATATGAAGACACAACACGATGGGAACACTTGAGTATAGAAAATAGTGATTGATGATCTCTCAAGAAAAGTTTGGGTATTTTTCTTAAAATAGACGAGTGATGTGTTTGAGACCTTCAAAGAGTGTAAACAATGATAGAAAAGCAGACTGGGAAGCATGTGAAACATCACGTACAGATAATAGGTTACAGTTTTGTTCACATAAATTAAATAGCTTCTGTAGGGCTGAAGGCATCTTAAGACACTTGACAGTGATTGGAACTCCGCAATAGAATGGTGTGACAGAACAGATGAATAGAACTTTAATAGTAAATGTTCATTGTATGCTTTCAAATTCTAGGTTGTCTAAGACATTTTGGGTTGAAACTGCTACTATAACTTATTTTCTGATTAATAGCTCATCCTCAACTGCCATTGAAAAAAAGGCACCAGAAAAGGTATGATCGGTAAAACTTCTTGTTATTATGACTTGAAGATTTTTAGGTGTCCTATTTATGTTCATGTGGATAATGGGAAGTTGGAGCCTATGCCTAAAAAGTGCATCTTTCTTGGATATAAATAGGGTGTGATGGGGTATAAATTATGGCGTCCTAGACAAAAAGTAGTGGTTAGTAGAGATGTGGTATTTGATGAACTTACTATAGTTCATGGTTCACCTCATGGGGATTCTGATAAAACTGAGGAACATAACCATTCAATTTAGGTGGATCAGGAAATTAGTCCAGTGGAACAATCAGAGGTTTCAGAACAGTCTACTGCAGATCAACCTAGTCAGAGCAATAAACAGTAATAATTTGTCTACACCACCAACAACACCACAGTATTCAAATGTTAAGGATACACCTCGTAGACAGACTAGACCCCCCCACAGAAGTATGTATAAGGAAAATTGGTAGCTTGTGCATTAAGTGTGGCAACAATATTAATCCACTAAGGAGCTTGCTACATATTCAGAGGCAATCAGGTGTATTGATTCTAACAGATAGTTGATTTCTATGTAGGAGGAGATGAATTTATTGAATAAAAACAATACTTGGGATTTGATGAAATTACCCAAGGATAAAAAGGTTATTCGCTGCAAGTGGATGTTTAAAAGAAAGGAAGATACGTCAGGGATTGAAGATGTAAGGTATAAGGCCAAATTGGTAGCAAAGGGCTACAGTCAAATTCCAAGTGTTGACTTCACGATGTGTTCT
Source organism: Fraxinus baroniana (assembly GCA_903798355.1). Classification (NCBI taxonomy): domain Eukaryota; kingdom Viridiplantae; phylum Streptophyta; class Magnoliopsida; order Lamiales; family Oleaceae; genus Fraxinus; species Fraxinus baroniana. Next base: position 7,947 of record CAIGRO010214000.1, on the reverse strand, counting down.
CACTAGTTGTGAAGTACAGTTCTATTCGGACTTTACTTAAAGTGGGGGCTAAGAATGACTTGGGAGATTGAGTAGATAGATGTCAAGACAACATTTTTATATGGAGAACTCGAGGAGAGCATTTACGTGTAATAATCAGAGGGTTTCATAGTTTTTGAACAGGAAAACTATGAGTGCTTATTGAAAAAATTCTTATATGGACTGAAGCAGTCATCGAAGCAATTGTATAAAAGGTCCGATTCATTCATGACTACTCATAGTTTCATTAAAAGAAATTATGATAGTTGTGTGTACTTCAAAAAAGGGAGATGGTGGATCGATCACATATTTGTTATTATATGTCGATGATATGCTTGTAACAGCAAAGGATAAAGAAGAGGTCATGAAGGTGAAATCTTAACTTAGTAAGGAGTTTAACATGAAGTGTTTTAGTGTAGTAAGGAAGATTCTTGGTATGGAAATCTTGAGGGATATGAAGGTTGGCATATTGTATTTGAGTTAGAAGGGGTACATTGAGAAGATGCTTCAAAGGTTTAATATGCTGAATGCTAAGGTTGCCAATACTCCTTTGGTTGTCTAGTTTAAATTATCATCTAACTTGTGTCCTCGGTCAGATGAAGACACTGATTACAGGTCCCATGTTCCTTATTCCAGTGTAGTTTGTTTGCTTATGTATGTTATGATTTGTACAAGATCATATTTGACTCATGCAGTCAGTTGGAAAGTAGTGCATTGGATATTCAGGTACTTGAGGGGCTCTTCTAATGTATGTTTGCATTTTGTTAGGAATACAGATGGAGTCATTGGGTATGTAGATTCAGATTATGTAGGGGGTCTAGATAAGAGGAGATCACTTACAGGGTATATGTTTACCCTTGAAGGCTGTGCTATCAGCTGGAAAGCTACTTTGCAGAATACAGTAGCTTGTCTACAATAAAGCCAGAGTATATGGTCATTACAGAGGCATGTAGGAGGCTATATGGTTGAGAGGATTGATTGGTGAAATNTTCTATAGTATATTGTGATAGTTTGAGTGCTATTTTCTTGACTAAGGATCAGATGTTTCACTAGAGGACTAATAACATTAATGTAAGCTATCATTTTGTGCTTCATGTGATTGCTTGTGGTGATATTGTAGTGAACATGGTTGATACCAAGGACAATCCTGCTGATATGATGACAAAACCACTTCTCATTGCTATGTTTTAGCATTGCTTGAACTTAGTTAGCATTTGTCATTGATTTAGCCCATAGGTGCTTGTTAGGAAGAGATGAGTGGTGTTTACTTGGAGACTTATTTTTGAGTTTCTTGCGTTGGAATTTGATTTATAGTAGAGATTTGTTGTGGTGTGACCTAAATTCCATGTAATTGGTGTTTGATTGAATAAAAGAAGTCTAAGGAGCTCTGATACCAATTGATAGCCTAAGAATGGCTAACCAAGAGGGGAGTGAATTGGTTTTTAAATTTCTTTTGTAAAATTAATCTAAAATCAAGCAAGTAAAGACTAAATAGATTAATTCAAATAATAAACACAAATATAAAAGCAATAAGTAAAAGGTAGAGATGATGCAAACAATATAATTGTGGAGGCTCGATCCAAAGCAATGATCTACGTCCTCCGTTGCCAAGCTCTCCAGTACGAGCAATGCCTTTTCACTATTTTGATTGACTTATGGTGCAATTCAACCCTTTACAATGCTTTCGGTGACTTACAAATAAGGAACACCGATCCTTATACAATATTGAGCTTTACGGGACATTAACACAATCCACTATTGAGCTTTCACGCTACCTCAATATGACTCACACGGTGACTTACAACAAAGAGCACCGATCCTTATACAATGTTGATCTTTAAGGTATTTTAACACGACTCACACTTTATCAAAGTGATTTTACAATGGAATTCCTCTCTTGATAAATAATACAAACAAGTTAAGTATTAAGAGAAGCTAACACTTCAATGAATAGTAATAAACGATAGTTCAAGTATTAGATGAAAAACTTTGATGAATATGATAATCAAGATTTAGATTCAATCAATTAAATAGTTTCAATGAAAGATGAAGAAGAAATAAATGCAATGTAGGTTCAAAAAAATTTCTCAAAAAATTTCTATTTTAATGAATAATTGTAATAAATTAAGTATTAAGAGAGAAATGAAAAACTTTGATGAATATGATAATTTTACAAGTTTGATTCAATCAATCAAAGTTTTCAATATGAAGAAGTAGGAAAAGTTTATACAATATAAATGCAAAGATCTTTTTCAAAAATATATCTCTTTTAAGAAATGATTCAAGAAGTTTGATTCAACAATCAAAATTTTTGTTATGAAAAAATAAATGAAATGACTGTAAAAATGTAAGTGCAAAGAAGATATTTTACTAATATATTTCACAAGAAAGCTCTTCTAGTTATTTATGAATGAAAAGTGAAGTGGTATTTATAACAGTCAAAACGTCTAAAGTTTCTGTCCAAGTGGACAACCTTACCGGACGTCCGCCACTGAATCGGACGACTAAACTAGCTGATGCAACAATTAAAAAATGACCGTTGGCGAATTGGACGTCTGCCTGGTCAATCGAACGTTCGATTGACTTTGACTTTATTTTTTTAGGGTTTTGAAGAAGTAACTTGTAAAAAAAAAAAAATTAAAAATATTAAGTTGAAAACCTTTGAAAAATATTTTTTTATTCAAGCATTTTTGTAAAATAATCTTTTGGTGCATAAAGAGATTTTTGAACTTTTATCATTTATTACTAAATATTAAAGAATTAGTACCTTTATATTTGAACTAAGAAGTCTAGCTATTGATCTTATTTCGAAGTTTGCCTCTTAGACTTCTCGTCTTGATATTTCTTTGATGATGTTTCCCATGTTATTGATTTTGCTTTTTCTTGACATTTGTCTTTTAAGCTATTGTCTCGAATGATTTGACTTGAATGCTTAACTTCCATTTTGATCTTCATTTTGAGCCCGATTTATATGTTGATTTTGGCAATAGTTGATTGATTTTAATATTGAACTATCATCACTCAAAATCAATTGTTAGAAACAATATTAATCTTGTTTGTTATAATCAAAACATTGAGGATGAAATCAACCATAGGTCAACATCAGTTGCTACAAAAGAAAAGGTACATACCATATTGAGGTTAATCTTGTTTTTTATGATCAAAACGTTAAAAATGAAATCAACCATAGGTCAACATTGATTTTTGGGGTTTTGATTAATAAATATAATTTCATCAAGGATTGATAGTTTGATTTGGAAAATGACTTTGAGATGAAGAAAAATACATTGAAGGCATGCTTACTAAAAGTGGGCGCTACATCAACATCGTCACGGTGCCCGTGAAAAAAAAAAAAAAGGAGAAAAAGAAAGCCTAGCGCCACAGCAACGGGCATTGGGAGCCATAGCGCCTAGGGCCCCTTTTCGTGATTACGCCCCGGGCGCCGGGGCACTACCTTGGTGGTGCCTCGTGATGGGTTTATCAAGATTTTTTGACGCCACCGTGATGAGTTTATCTCGATTTTTTCAGAGTATATATATATTTTTTCTTTATCTAGAACTTCAAAAAGAGACTCCTATATGTAGGGGTGGGCAAAATCCGACCGAACTCGCCAAATCGTTCAAACCGAACCAACTCAACCGGTTTGGATCGATTTTTTTTTTTTCAAGGGTTGGGTGAGTTGGTTGTGTATGCGGGTTGAATTGTGTCGGATTATGGGTTAACTCATGAAAATCGAATAAACCCGCCCAACCAAACCTGACTATATTTATGAATTTTACAAGTTTTCTGTTGTTGTTTGGACGAAACTGAATCACTCTCTTTTTCACACAACCTCCAAGAGCTTATTCAGAAAAATCTAGATTAAAATGTCAATTTTTGTTGAGAAAATTTTGTGCAATAGTTGAAAAATTTGAGAAAACCATACACAAATTATATACTACTAATTAATTAGGTTCTATATACTCAAATGCGATATACGAGAAGTCTTGAATATGACATAAGACATGAAAACTCTTAGAATAATATTATAAGACTTGGATAGAATACATTTTACAAAAATAGTATAAGCAAATACACTTTCAATACAAAATCATTTTAATTGCTAAAAATATTTCTTGGTTTCATATAATTTAATATCAATATGTCCATGTAACATTTCGGGGCATGAAGTGTCAAAGTAATTCAAATTTTTTTGGTCATTGCAACTATAGAGACCTAATATTATATAAGTCATGAACCAATTATAAATCCGCAATCTTTGTGACAAGTTGTCCCAAATCGACAAACTCAACCCAACCCGATCGATACTTAATTGGGTTGGGTTAGGTTGGGTTTCAACTTTTACACATGTTGTGTTATGTTAAATTATGATTAAACCGATCATGTTAGGTTGAAGCAAAAATCGACCCAACCCAATCCAAGCCCAAACCCACCCCTACCTATATGTTTTCCACGTTGTTATATCTCCACATACACATTCATAATATCGTAAGAGTTATAGAACTTAAATTTCAATTGAGAGCATTGCGATATTGATATTGTAAACACATTCATTATTGATTACAGTGAAATTCTCTTCATCTGTTTGTGATTTTTTCCATCTTGAATTTTTATATAAATCTTGATGTTTTTATTTATTATTGACATTATCTTTCGACCAATTCATAACCGTAACAATAAAAGCAAAAATACTTGAGCATTTCTTTAATGGGTCAATGGTCGGGCAGAGCCCAGCTAATAACCAAACGTTAACAGAGAGATCCAAGCCATATGGAAAGCAGCATACTGGCATTTTAATTTTTTTAACATATATTATATTAATTTCTTGTAATAAAATATGTCACACAATTCAATAATATTTAAAACCGCAATATGAATCACTAGAAAAGTAGTGCCACTCAAAACTCACACTTGTAGCCTGTAGGATATTTTATGCGTAGATTAGACCGAGCCAGACGAGCCGTGTTTGAGTCCTATTTTTCAAAAGTTCATATTCAAATACACGTTCTCTTAGTAAAATAATTTTATACGTAAATTTAAAAATTTTCCTTATTTTTTAACAATACATTTTCCAAAAATTCAATATCATTGAACTCATTTTCACCAAAAAGGGGCTTAAACATAGCATAAAGAAAGGAAAAGAACAGTCAAAATGTTCATAATACAATTCTTAAAATAGACATATTACACTACAAATTTCTGAATACAAACATAATATACAAAAAGTCTTTTTGTGTAAGTTTTTGTTTTCTGAGATTCCTAAAAGCAACAGTGAAATTAATAATAAAAAAGATATAATTTTCTGTTTGCTGCCTTCAAGGAAATGTTTTTTCATGCATCTATTGGGACAAAGAAATTGCCTTCTGTATGTTCATAAAGGCTTTTTCATACCTTACAAATCCCATAAACCAAAATTCAAAATCGTCTTCCGTCACTATTTCTATGTACTTCTGTGCTGGATTGTCGATATTCTCACTTTCGTTTGCCCTTTTTATCTTATTCACTGGGACAGAAAGCTGCAGAAATGGAAATTCCAAAGAAAATTAGTATTAGGCTTTTTCTTCTGCATTATCTCAAAGTGACATTGGAAATTAGGAAACAAAGAAATTGTTGGAGTTCTCGTTTCTTTCTAGTCTCGACGCACTTGATGTTAAGAAAAGATTTTTTGCCGAACTCTCGAGAGTCCTATAGATTAGTTCAACTTTGACCCAAAAAACGAAGTGCATCTTTGGCGGCTGCATCGAATAGGGGTATAGTATTAAACAATATAACAGATAAGATTTTAACTTCTCTTTCTTATTCAATACTTTCGTGTACTATCTAATTCTTGCAAACAAAATGGCATAATCGGAAAATTTACCTTGTACGGAGTCCTGAAAAGGCCTCCATTAGACAAGTGAATAGTAATGGATCTTTCACTGCAAAATGCAATTTTTTCTGTGGAAATGAAGAGTATTCCAGCAATTGGACCAGCTGTGGTAGATAAATAGCACTGAGATGCCTTCAACACCTTCTCTCCCTCACTAAGACCAAATATTTCTCTAAATATATTTGGTCTGCCTCCTTTCTGTATTATTCTGGCCCCTACACTCAGCTTCCCCTTTACAGTTTCAGATAATTTAGGCCCCAATCTAACTGCAAACTCAACATCAATAAATTGTTATTAATTCAACATATTTATCCGGATCAAGACTCTTGCATATATATTAATAGATGCAAAACTGTTTGGGATTGTTCGATAAAGTCGACTGCACAACGTAAAGCGACAAATTCACATCGATCAAATATAAAAATAGCAATATATGAGGACTTGGACTACTCTTCTTAAAAAGATTGACCTTTTAAGATTAAATCCAAGACTTAACGTGATATTAGGACCCATAATGCTCAAAAGAGCAATTCGATTCGTCTAGAAGCTCAATCAAGCAATCGGAGTCTAAGATTGGCGTTCTCGACTTCTCGTATGAGTTATTATCTTGCGGTGGCATATTAAAAGTATAATCGTGCATTGGTTAAATGTAAAATAATTAACCAACATATAAAGGCTTGGTTACTCCTCATAATCTTCTCGGATGGAATTCCAAATCTTAACACGATATGAGAGTCCATAATGCTCACAAGCAATTCTATTGGCTTGAAAGAGCTATGGAATTTCAATATTGGTGTTGTCAAATGAGCCACCATTTTGAGGGACAGGTTACGAGTAAAATCCCATCATTGGCTAAAATCTTGTGTATTTAAGATCTAATACTGCATACCAAAAATGCCATTAAGGTATTTTACCGTGTTCGCGGATTCTGAAAGCTAAACTGTTAGCCTTTCTTTCAAACTTCTTACGGTGATTCCTCCCAGTTGAGGGCTTCCCTTTATCTGCATTTCAAAGAAAAAAAAATTAATTTTTCAACAAGAAACACACAGTACCTACCAAATTATAAATTACATACTTGTGAAGGCAGGAGAAGAAGCATCTGAAGAAGAGGAGCTGACAGGTTCAGGTGAGAATTTTCCATATGAACTGCTACTGCTGCTGCTGCTGCTCATTAAAGGGCTTCGAGGAAAACTATGATCTTCATTCATTTTTCATAAATTTTAACAAATGACCCTTATACAAAATTATTCTTAAACTGGGTATTTATAGATGTCAATGTATGAAGAAGAACAAGAAGAAAAGGAAAGTAGGATGAAAGTGTCGTAGTATGGAATAAAATGGCAGGTGCCCCACGCGTGTTTCAAATAGAATAGAATATCAAACATAAAAGACAATTTTATTTTTTGGAAGATTCTTTGCCTCACTAATTCTTGATAAAAAAGTAAATTCGAAGGTAATAAAAAATTAGTTTATCTTATAGTGATCTTTCTTGTGTAAGTCCAAATTAAAAACAGAGTTGGTTTTGATATGGTTCCACAATCGATTAAGCTCCTATTTTGGTGGGAATTAAAACTTAAATTTTAATCTAAATTAAATTAAATTGATACAGGATGTCATTAATAATTATGCAAAATGGTTAAGTCACCTGATATGCACTTCACGTAGAGCACCACCATGAGGCCATCGATCCCCATGTGGTCGTCCACCACCCCCATGTGTACGTGGGGTGAAATCTTGCAACTGCGTACGCAGGTGACAATCTCAATATTTTCACCGCGTACGCATTTCAATCTTTTCACCGCGTACGCGGGTGACAATCTCAATCTTGCAATCGCGTACGCGGGTGACAAAGACAATCTTGCAACCGCGTACCACCATGAGGCCGTCGACCACCATGTGGTCGTCTACCACCCTCATGTGTACGCGGGTGACAATCTTGCAACTGTGTATGCGGGTGACAACATTGCAACCGCGTACGTAGGTGATAATCTCAATCTTTCAATCGCGTACACGGGTGATAAAGACAATCTTGCAGCCGCGTACCACCGTGAGGTCAATAC
>CAIGRO010213993.1:0-13977 GCA_903798355.1 Fraxinus baroniana | reverse complement strand
GTTATATAGCCACTTATTTTATATAGAAGAGATACATTGCTTATTATACTATATGTTCCACAATATTTTAATTTTTTTTTCTTCGCATGACAGAGACATAGTGCTGGCTAAAAATTGCCTTTAAACAAGATCAAATATGTCGGTACGATCACATGATTTTTTTTTATTTTTTATTTTTTGCTTTTTTCAATAAACTAATAAAATAACTTAAACTTTTGATTTTACTAAAAAAAAAAAATAGATTATAATAGATTTCAATAAAAAAATTTGATGAAAAATGTTGTTGAAAAGTTGATAAAAATTATAAATTCCATGTAAAATATAGTTATAACTTAAATTTTTATCAATTTTTTCAACTAAATCAAATGGTGGCCAAATATGTAAATACTTGTTATATCCTTTTCTCTGTTTGGTAGAAATTAAAATTTAGATTTTAATTTTAATTAAAATAATTAATTAATTAATTTTAATTACATATTTTATGAGTCATACAATTTTTCAACTACATATTTCATCAACTTCTATTAAAATATGTTAAAAATCTGATTTTAATCTCTACGAAGTAGGGGTGATATTCTTTCCTATTAAGTCATTGTATGATTCACATTGTTTCTAAAAATACATTTTTTTCTCTTTCCTTTTAATCACATATTATTCAATAAAATAATATTAAACACAAATTCAAAATTTTTCTTTATTTTTTAACAACACATCCTACATTAATATACTATTCAGATATGCCATGATACATGTCCAATTACACAGTCGCACGTGTGTATGTATAGATGTATACAAAACGTACTAGAAAATAGAAATTATAAATAAGCAATGAATGCTTAATTTATTATATTTTTGGCCTGTGCTCTTCTTCTTCTTCTGCTACCTCTCTCCCATCTACCTCTCAAATCTCTCTTTCTCCCTTTATACCTTTTATCTCTCTTTGCAACTTCTTATTCGCTTTGTAATCAAAAGTGCTTCATTCTTTCTCTTCCAGGTTTGTTTTTTATTTTCTATTTCGATCTGAAACGTTCCCCCTTTTTTTTTCATTATCCATTTCAAACATTTTCCCGATTAGCTTTCGTTTTTGTTTAAATTAAGGCTGCCTCAATCGGTTAGATTTGGAAATTTCATCTGAGGTTCTAATTGATGCTATGAATGTTGAAATTAGTTTGGCTTCTAAGTTTCATTGACGAGTTCCTAAATCCTTGCTGTACCTTAAAGCCTCACATCCCAAAGACTTCCTATGTGCCTTCAATCCGAATCAAGACAAGTGAATAAATTGATGGTAGATTTTTGGTGATTTTTTTTATTATTTTTTTAAAGTTTTGATCTTTTTTGGTGGGATTGATGATATTGAGTTTACTTTTTGTAAAATCTGGGATATTGGAACTGGGATTTAAGGATTTTTGTTTTCAATTTTGATATGAGCTCAAGTTTAAGGAGTTCTGAAATGTGTTTAATTTAATCAATTAATTGAAATGGCAATTTGGTGTTTGTCTTTGTCGACTTGAAGAGACCTTTTTAATTTTTTGTTCGCAAAAGTTACATTTTTATCATATACTTATACTTATAAGCTATTCCAGCTAATTCTCTGAATATTGGTGTATGAATTTGAATTAAAAACGTGTGTTGCGGTGTTTATTGTTTTTCTGCTATCTTAGTGCTGCCTGATGTGTGTTTGCGTGTCTATGAATAGGATGTTTTGTGTTCTCTCTCTCTCTCTCTCTCTCTCTCTCTCTCTCTCTGTGTTATGCATTTATTTATGTACTTTATATTTTGAATGTGGCATAGTTTGTGTTGTGTTGAAACAGGGTGAATTAGGGGAAGTGTGGTGAGAGTTGAGAAGGGGAGGAAATGGCTGAGATATCTACTGAAGAGTCTGGGCCAGGGAGGTCGAAGTCACTGGAAGGGGCATCTACTGTGCTGCAGCAGGAGTGCCAGCCTGGGGAAGCGTTGGTGGAATGGAGGTCTTCCGAGCAGCTGGAAAATGGGATCCCATCAACCTCGCCCCCTTACTGGGATAGCAGTGACGACGACGGTGGTATGCCATTTGTCCCCTTCAGGATACTTGGAATCCATGTTAATGAATTCCTTTTGTTGGTTCTGTTTTAGTCAATATTGACGAATTAACATGATATCTATCAATATTGTGCTACACTTGTCAGATGGCATCTCTGACTTTTTGCCTGAAGCTTACACCCTGAGGCGTGCATCACGTGAGGGTTTCATTAAGGCCCTGTTTAGTAGAGATTAAAATTAGATTTTTAGTAGATTTTGATAAAAGTTGTTGAAATGTGTGGTTGAAAAGTTGTGGATCCCATAAAATGTGTGGTTAAAATTACATGTTGATTTTGACTTAAATTAAAATTTGGGTTTTAATTTCTACCAAACAGAGGCTAGATGTCTCGAAACTTACGCCTTGAGGCTGTTTGGTAAGCTTTTATGATGCTTACGCCTAGACTTACTCGGCTCATGCCACAGGGCGGTTGAGGTGTGGGTTCATTTAAGGGTATCTCTCGATTTTTGTTATAGGTATTACACCTCTAGGTAGGGGTGTCCAAAAGTCCTTAATCGGACCGAACCGAATTGAACCGAATCGAGCGGTTCTTCATAAGTTAAATACTCGAACGAGTACCCGAATCGAGAATCGATGGGTTTGGGTCGGGTCTCGGGTTTAGACCAAGAACCAGAACTAAATAATTTTTTTTATTTTTTTTTATTGAATTAATTAAATTATTTTATTTTTGGTATTTGTATGCATTGAATTAATGTTATTCGACAGCTAGTTATTTATATATTTTTGAATTGGACTACGTTAAATTGTAAAAGTTACGAATGAAATGTCATTAGTTATATTTATGCAGTGTTGCTGTAAATGTTAAAAAATTTAATTATGGTATGGAACCGAACCGAACCCGAACGGTTCCATAATTATATTTGGACCCGACGAGTCCATTTATTAAATACCCGAAAATCTTGGAACATAGCAGAATCGAACCGAACCGAACCACGAACAACCCTACCTCTAGGCGTGCATCATGTGAGGTTTTCATTAAATGTCTCGAAGCTGCCATTTGGTAAAGCTTTTATGAAGCATACGCCTCAACTTTCGCCACTGGGAGGTTGAGGTGTGGGCTCGTTAGTTGCCATACAAAAAAAATAAAATATTAAAGGTTCAAGTCAAGATCTCCCTACCCGCCACACCAAAGAAGGAAAAAAGAAATTATATGGGTTAACAGGTTAGAAGTGAAATTGCAAAGTGAAAAGGAATCCTTTTTGGTAGAAAGATATGCTTTAATTTAAGGGCTGATGCTCATATGGATAGTGGTTTTTTCCTTAAAATGCTAAAACCAAAGAAAGAAAGAAAGGAAAAAAAAAAGCATTAGAGGATTAAGTCGAGATCCTCCAAACTGTATACACAATAGAGAGAAAAGAAAATATAAGATGACAAGGTATAAACTGAACATGAAAAGGAAAAAGGAATCCTAATTTTGGTAGAATTGCATGCATTAAAGCTGATGCTCATCTTGCTTGGGAGAGTCTATTTCCTGAAAATAATTAAACCTTTATTCTATAAGGTCTTGTTCATATCAATGGGTACTTAGTGCATACACTAGAGTGACTTCTTATGTGGAGCTACTCTTTTGCCAGACACTACACCTTTTTTTTTTTTTTTTTCTTTTAATCACATGTAGCAAATAAATGTGGATGTTGGTTTTGTGACGTAAGGATATGTTTGAACTCTGTTGATTATCGCGATGCTTTTATTTTGCAGCATCATAGAAAAAAAGTTATTTTCTGATTGACACACCTTAGGGATAAGATATTATTAAAGCATAGACAAAAATTTGTTCGTTCTTTTTAGTACTTTAAATTTTTTATTATGAATTTTGAAGATTGTTTATGATTTATTAATGAGCTTGTATTTTTTATTTTTTTGGTTTTCTGTGAGCCTTGTGCCGCAAAACATCTTGGGGCTTCTCACCTTGCGAAGGAATGCCTCAGCATCCGATTATGCCCTTTTAAACATCGCCTTTTCGAACTCCTTCCAGATTGTCAGCTCGCTTCACTGTGCCACTGCATGTGCATAGCATCCAACCTTCAGGATAGTCCATCCCCTTCCTTCAAAAGGAAGGAGTAGGGAGAACTTTTATCATAATCCAACTCGACAAAGTTCAGAATATCAATTTTTTTTTTTGTGGAAACACAGAGAGAGAAACTGGGTTCAGAATAGATTTTTACAGTAGATGTTGAAGAAACCAGGATGATTTTGATACTTTTTTTTTAATGTGTTGCTAGTATATCAATGTGTTAATGGATGCAATTTTACATTTTCTAGGTTATGTGTTTCCAAGTTTCAATTGAAGCATGAGGTTTTAAAAAAATTGCATAGCAAATACTGTACTTTATAACATTTTCTGTTGAAGTTTGTATGTGCATGTTTGTCTAGTTCATTCAAGTCTGCATTTCTCTGCCTTCATTTATTATTTGTGGTTTCTGTACATTACAGGACCAAAACCTTCTGAGCTATATGGAAAGCATACATGGAAAATTGATAAGTTTTCTCAAATTAACAAAAGAGAACTTCGGAGTAATGCGTTTGAGGTCGGTGGCTATGAATGGTATGACACTCATGAGTCTTAGCTTCTTCTGTGGCATGCCTATATAGTTAAGATAACATGGATTCCTATTCTTTAACATTTTCAGATGTACTTCCTGTACGTGCATTGTCTTGAATATTTTCTATCAGATTTTTATTTCTATATTTAACCCTGATTGGTGATTCCTTTTTAATTTTCTCTCTTTTGGTTTACCTTTGAATTTTTGCCACTTTATACTGTAGAATATTTCTCTAGTTGGTTTAAGAATGAAGATGGTTACTCCACTGCATGCTGTATGATTCATGGATTGTTACGTAGAAATATGGAAAGGGCCTTCCACAAATGCTTGATCTTGATTGCTTGTTTTGCATTGAAATGGCGGATATAGAACAATGCTTCTGTATGATGTTTATATAAGTAATTTTTTTGTTTTTCTCCCTCTTCAAGGGCATAGCTGCTGGAAATTTTACGCTTTTTAATTTATTAAAACCAATAATGAATGCAATACCCCCTTTCTTGATAGGTTGCGGAATAAAGACGAGTGGCAAGATCTTTTTCAAATAGTGTGCACAAATTAAACTATGAAAAAAGTAAAATGCATCTTTTAGCATGATTTCTCTTTTCTTCCGTTTCACTGAATGCTGTTATTTTCTTGTATGTGTAAAGGGACGTGTTGCAATGATTCCATTTAAATGTTGTGGCAAATTACTATGATTCAATCTTTGGACTGCAGGTACATTTTGATTTACCCTCAAGGCTGCGATGTTTGCAATCATCTCTCTTTGTTTCTTTGTGTGGCTAATCATGACAAGCTTCTTCCAGGTATGATAATATTATTGATCTCTTGACGAATTACTAGAAAATCAGTATTTTGGTTTGTAATTGGTATATGTGATTTTTTGTATCCTAAACAGGTTGGAGCCATTTTGCTCAGTTTACTATTGCTGTCGTGAATAAAGATCCCAAAAAATCCAAGTATTCTGGTAAGTTTTTCAATTGTTGCTATTTCTTTTTGTAATCATGTGTTCTATATGCAATCATGATCAGTCTTGTTATTTATTGCAAAACCTACAGACACCTTGCATCGTTTTTGGAAGAAGGAGCACGACTGGGGATGGAAAAAATTTATGGAGCTATCTAAAGTTTTAGATGGGTTTATTGATGCAGATACTTTGACTATTAAAGCTCAAGTTCAAGTCATCAGGTGGTGTGCAAATTATTATAATTATTTTCTTTTTTTTTTTTTTTGTTGAATTCTTATCATCAACCTTCTATTAATTACTAATTAGTATATATTGTCATTAATGATGATTTATATCAAAATATTTTATTTTCATCCATTGAAATAATGGAAAATATTTTTAGCACTTTTTATTTATTTATTTTTTAAAAATATGATGGAAAAATAAGTTGTTTTTACGTAATTTTAACGGATTTTTGGACATAAAACTGTTATCAAATACAAAATATGTTAACTAATAAAAATTTTGAAGATAAGAATGACATGAAAAATCGTTAAGAATATAAGTGATATAATGAACAAAAATTAAAAACATTAGTGCAATTAAAATGTGGTACAATAAAAATAAAATAAAAACTGAAGTGTGAATATAACTACTACCCTTTAAATTTTGAGCTTGAATAAGTGGTAAGTAAATGGATTTCAACGAACAACTATTTTTCAAATAATTTTTTTCACACTATTCAAAATGTCCAATGACTTAATAATAATTTGAATTGTAACAGAAAATTATGAAGTGCCATTGACACTTCGACTGCTTTTTCATACGCAATAGGCTCCAAAGCTATTGTATAATCCTTAGCTTGATCATGAGCATGATTATTAATGATGAATCTTTAGTTAATTAATATTGATTTTCTTAGTAAAGTACGATTAATATTTAGTTGGTTAAATGTACACCAAAGGCCTCGACCCTTCCATCCCTTGAATGGATAGAGAGGGAGGGCAGAGCTTTTGGTTTCCATTGAATGAATAATAGATCCACACCTACAACTTTCCACAAAATTCTACATGTATCTTTAAGATCAAGTATGAAATTGAGTATCCGTTTCCCAAGAGAATATGCGGCATGTTACGTGTATTGAATCGTGATTATGCACTATGATGTCCATAGATGGAAGTACAAATCCCAAACCGTAGTAATAAGCCTGCGCATGACTAAACAACAGCACGATTCTAACGCACTTCATCAAAACCATGTGCGAATCTATGTCGATTTCAAAGTTCAAACCCAAGACTTTAAACTATTTATATCACCAATAAGAAGCATTACAGAGGATGCCATTGTCTAGAGACAGTTTCTAATATCCAAATGCTAGTCGACTTTAACATCTTGTGTAGATACGTTGTGCAAAACGCCGGTTTGCTCGCCATTGCTTTTCAGTCCCGCTCGCAACTGTACCAGATCAACGAGAATTTCAATAAGAAAATAGACTTTCGAATTGTATAATGCAAAGTTTGTGAAGAAAAAAAAGTGGCTTTTTCGATGAAACTTAAAAGATTAGACTATCAAGAAAAGTGCTATCTATGCAAAGGTAGCATTTATAGTCAAAACTAGACTGAGTTTCTTTGAATTGGCCAAAACGTATGGTAGAAAAACCTAAAAGTTTTAATGATCAAGAAACATAAAGAAATTTTCGACTTGACAATCACCAAGATTGCTAGACTTGGCCAGCAAGATGTGTAATCAATACTAAGGAATCCTGTCCAATCAATGAATGCCTCACGTATATCAAACTTCATAGAAATAAGCTGTTAGAAGAAGGAAGAGTTAATTACCTGCTGGAGGACTTTCTTCTGATATCGATATCCCTGGGAAATAAAAGCAAAAGAGAAACATTGCATCAGGCTACAATCACTTAGATGCCAACCACACCTTCTAATTGTATAAATTATCTATATGTATAATCTCACCTTGTCGGTTCCATATAAGTAATCGCAATAGGTGAATACAGAAGCGAAATTACTCTGGCTTTGTCCGCCAACATAATGATGATAATCATGGTAATCTGGACCGCCATAAAAAGGAATATATCTTGTCGGAGTCCAAGGAAAGTCGTACCTGAATCATCAGAAGGCATACAATTCTCATATATGACAAAGAAGATTCTACATATATCGCAATATTAAGTCACCAAAATTCCTAGGAAACATCAGAAAACTTTCTATGACTAGAACCCTTTAGTATTGTGGCTTTATGCATGCTAAAACCCTTTGATACTGATAAGCAAACAAATCATCCATATCAAGACAAGGGAAGTATATCCAAAAAGGTGCAGTGGCCAAAACCCTTTAATATCGAGGCTTTATACAATCAGTTTTCAAGATTTTATTTTGTCAGCATAAAACCTCCTATGATATAACCAAGTTAAGTGATTGGACTCGAAAGGAAAATTATGTTTCAGTATAAATAGATCAAGACATAACAGCATGTAGTAGAGTTTGATCTTTAGTTCACTAGGGAAATTATACTTGAAAAGAAAACGTTCTTATGGTGTCGCTTTTTGAGGTTAAGTGCAACTCTAAATCGGAGAGTGGAAGGTTAAGTGACACAGAGCACAAAGCTTTCACAATTCATTGAAAGACAAATGCTTCAGAAGTAGGCTTATATCAAGAAAAGGGGATGAACTGTGTCAACAAACAATTCAACATTTTACTTGTAGGACTGCCAGAACATATAGGATATTTATTTTCTTCTAGAATCTATCATAATATGTACATAAATCCAACATCATAACACTGTTAAGGAAGGAAAAAAACTGGTTCATTTAGAACCTTATTCAGTAACTACAAGCAAAAAAGAAAGAATGAATATTGTCAAATTCAGAACTGTAAAATCACATTCCAGGTAGCAGCAATTTTCCAGAGAGCTTCTCTTTCTACAGTTTCTAAATTTAATACCACTTTCATTGACATATATATCTTCATTTGCAAAACTTTCATTGACATATATATCTTCATTTGCAAAATTTTCCAGAATCGGTCAACTCCCCCTCTCCTCTGGAACACGTTTTGCAGTTATCAAGACAAAGATTAAGTATGAAAAATAAATAAACAATCTATCAACTCCGTGGATCCAGTCCGCTGCACTCAATGTTAACTGGAGATTGCTCGGTAATTTTTACAACAGCTTTGACACTGCACTGGTAGCTAAGCTGCTTGAAGTAACTATATGATCCCAAGAAGTCTCAATGAAATTGATTCATAAGCTGAGATTGAAATGCCACATAAGTCTTTCCCTTGTACTCTGTCCTAATGTGGAAGTATTGAAAATGGTATAAGCAAAAAATCTCTAGTGCCCTTCATCGTGAGCCATATAAAGGTTTCCTCATTTCAAGTACATTAATATGACACCAATGATGCTAACAAAGTTCAGGGAATAATAAAATTTCTATTTCAAAATCATTCCTTTTAGGAGTAACGACATGGAAATAAAGGCTCCCAAACCAATTAAGTCTAACTAAATCTGTTTCAGATGCATGAGTTTATAACATGCATAGTATTGTCCAAAAGAAGGAAAAGGAGGAGGAGGAAAGCATAGTAACATGCATGTGTTAACAATATACATGAACAAAACTAAGCAATAATCCCAAAATGTATATGTTTATATGTGACTAAACCAAGAGAACGTTTCTTAAAAAGAACCATGGTAGTGAGCAAAAATTTAAAGTTAGTCAGCTTTCTTATTACAAAAATTCTACCACTTTCCATAATCCAAACTTCTCCTTCTGCTTATTCGTTCAAAGTGACATTTCTTAAGAAGGGATAAGAACTGTTTCGAAGAAGAATAGAAGGGCTAGTTGGATTTCAAAAGTGTCTGGGCTAACAATTCTTATCTGGTTTTCGAGGTCTTCGTATAGAAACACACTAAGCAGACATAGTAAGAAGCGAGAAAAAGAATATACACGTACGGATGATTGAATGGAGGTTTCCCGTATTTCGACCGGAAAATCTAAAAGGTCAACTAACCAAATTCGTGTGACTCGATGGCAGAGGGCCCAACTCTACAAACTTTCCAAACTCCGTCAACTCGACAATCTCCCAATTCTCCAAACTGTTGGAGTTCGGAGGCTTGGTTGAGCTAGCCCGCTACCTTGACTGCTTGGGAATTTTGAGTTGCACCGATTTTTCCAATTTTGAGTTTATGAGGGGTTGGAAAAATCGGTGCTTGCTAGTTTTTTTGGGCATCGATTTTGGATTATTTAAAAACCATCCAAAATCGGTGTAGTGTAATTTTGACCGGTTCTCTCAACCTACCAAATCGACGGGTTTTGGCAGTTTTCCATTCTACACGGTGATGACTTTACTACAATCCTTTCCCAAGCATCTNGATTATTTAAAAACCATCCAAAATCGGTGTAGTGTAATTTTGACCGGTTCTCTCAACCTACCAAATCGACGGGTTTTGGCAGTTTTCCATTCTACACGGTGATGACTTTACTACAATCCTTTCCCAAGCATCTAGTAATTCTGGCCACCTTTCCATTCCTGACTTTGGTTTCCACAAAGTCAATCAAACCCTCTTCTAATTTTAATGTTTATAAAATAATTATTTCGCACCAACATATTTTCTTCAAAACTAACTTGTAAATAAAAATATATTTACTAAAAAATTATTTATAAGCAAAAAAATTACATTATAATTTAGAAGTTACATATAAGTAAAATATTATTTATAAGACAGGAGAAATTAAATAATAATTAAAAAATAACTTATGTAAAAAAAAATTTGTTTATAAAATTAAAAATACTCCTAATAAGACAAAATTGCACTTATAAATTATAAAAAGTTACTTATAAGTAAAAAATATTAAATTTAAAATTTAAAGTAAATATTTAACCTTATTTAATTTTTTAAGTTAAATATTAATTTATATTTAAAAAAATTACCTATAAGTAAAATATCACTTATGAGGAAAAAAGATCTCATACAAGAAATAATAAACTAAATTTTTTATTAATCGATGTATATATAATTTTATTCTTTTAAAAAACCTTCAGAACCGATGCATAATAAACTTTCAATCATAAGTTGGACAATTTTAAAAATTGCTACTAAAACTACTCAAAATCAATCCACTCATAAACGCTCAAAATCGGTACTCTAAAAAACATTCAATACACTGAACTCCCAAACAAGCACTAAAAGATATTTTTAGTAGGGTTGAAAATTGAAATAAATATTTCCCCAAAGAAAGATAAAAGAAAAAAGAAATGAAGGAGAATAAGAAGAAAGGTATACAAATGTTCACAAATTAAGAGAAAACAAAAACATAGAAAGGAAATCTAAACAAAGAGAGAAAAAAAAATGGATAATTGTAGCAAAAATCTCAAACCTCTTAAACACTAGCACATTTTCTCAAACCCTTTGATTTGTTGTAGCCGTCACATCTAACCCTTTTAAACGTTGCAGGTAAAGCCCTTCTAAACAGTTTCCATCCACAACTTCGTCAGTTAATCAAAAATTTAACTTTGATCCCATTTTTAATATTTTAAAATGGGTAAAAGGGTAACTTTCTATATCACACAATTAAACTAATTAAATTTGAAAAATAAGAAATAAGTAATAAAAAAAAAAAAAAACACAATCATCTTCTTCGCCTCACCCCCCACGCCCACACCCACCTCAAACCCAAAATCAACCACCCGACCACCACCACCTCTGCCAACCACTACTACCGGCTACCTCTGTAATGTTGCTAATTCTAACGGAAAAGATGTGATGTAGAAATCCGGTGCCATAAATTATTAGTTAGCACAGGTTCCACTTGTGTAATTGTAGAGGTGGCAATGGGCCGAGCCGAGCCGAGCCGAGCTTCGGCGCTCGTGGGCATTTGGGCGAGGTTGGCTCGCCGCTTGAGCTCGCCCAAGGTGAGCTGAGAGATGAGCCGAGCGGCTCGGCTGGTTTTTGAATTTTTTTTTTATCCACTATTTCATCCTTAAAATTTTTTTTTTTTTAATAAAATAGGCGAGCTGGCTCGTGGCTCGCCTAAACGAGCCGCTCGGCTCGTGCTCGCCGAGCGGCTCGTCTACTGAGCCCCCTGCTCGACTCATGCTCGGGCTCTTTTTTGACGAGCCCGAGCGACTCGTGGGCATCTATAGGGCAAGCTAACGAACCGCTCGGCTCGATTGTCACCACTATGTAATTGTTTACCATTTGGAGAGAAGCAGCTCTAATGCTTCGAAAAAATTAAAGCTAAAATATTAGTGCTTACATTTTATCTGCTTTTCGAAAAAAATAAAAATGGTTAGTTTTTTACTTTTACCGTGTCCACTTGAGAATAAGGTAGAAGATGGAAACTAAATTGGTTTGACAGGAAGTTGCTTAAGGATGAAGTTAAGATGGAGAAAGCACTTAACCGATTCATATACAGATTGACTGTTTTATGATTCTTTATTAGAAAAAATGCAGAACAATTTTAGAATAAAAATCTTCTTTTTGTATTGTATTAAAAATGCAAAACAATTTTAGAGATCAGTCACAGATCTCGACGAGATGTGGAGGTGGCAGCGGTGATGGCAATGGTTAGATGATAGATTTTGAGTTTGATGTAGGGAAGGGGTGAGAAGAAGAATACGATTTTTTTATTTTTTATTTTTTTCATTTAATTAGTTTGATTATTAATGTGATAAATAGAAAGTTACACTTTTGCCCCTTTTTAAAAATATTAAAAATGTAGTCAAAGATAAATTTTTAGTCAACTGCCAGAATTGTGGATGGAAACTGTTTAAAATGGCTTCATCTGCAATATTTGGAAAGGTTGGGCGTGATGGCAAAAAAACCCACCCTGCCCCGCCTCGCCCCGAATGGGGTCAAAAAAACTTGCTCCGATGGGTTGGTGGGGCGGGTGCCGTCTCGTGAAAAATAAAAAAAATAATTAACTACGAATGAAAAAAAAATTGGTTAACTGTAAATTTTTGAAATAAAAATAAAATAAAAATTAAACAGGGCAAGTCCGCGCCCCTCCCCGTCTAAGGCAGGGCGGGGGTGCCCCGCCCCGTTGCCATCTCTAGGTTGGGGGTTACTGCTGCAACAAATCAAATGTTCGGCAAAAGTCTGCTAGTGTTTCAAACATTTAGGCTTTTGCTGCAGTTATCCCCAAAAGGACAAGACATATGATCCCAATTAATGTGCAGAAAGCCTTTAGTCATTGTTTGGCCCTCATTTTGGAGAATTTATAAATTTTGGAATAGTGATTGATGGAAGAATGCATGATTGAAAAATAATGAAAAATTTTAGATTTCTGCGTAGTATTATTTTGTTTGGAGAATGCATAGTTAAAATTAAGAGAGAATTTTTTTTAAAAAAAAAATTAATGGAGGCCAAACAAGGACTTAATATACTGCTATTGACAAGGATCATTTGGAAATCTCAAAAGCAAACAGTTAAAAAGACAGCGAATCAATGTTACTGTTAGGCATTATTTGGTCAAATTATCAAAAGCAAAAAGATAAAAATCACACTTTCAATCAAGGCTGACGTTTTACTAAAATCTGAATCACATCAAAGCAGGAGCTATTTTAAGGCGTGCATACCCGCTGTGAGTCTCAATAGCTTCAATCTGCCTTAGTCCAATCCACAACCAGAAAGTGATCATGTGACCCGGGACGAATGCAGGCCCCATAAACGACGGGATCCCAAGGATCAAAATCTCCGCCCAGTGCGCATACGGTGCCGCAAACCCAATTGGAGCCGTGTACTCGTGATGCACCTTGTGAATCTTCTCGTACCCCCATTTGCAATGCAGAAATCTATGGATCCAATAGTTCAAATAATCCTCCACAATGAAATAAACCCCCAATTGGGCTATAATTTCCCATAATGAAGGCAATGGCAAACTTGTCCTTATCCCTATCATCTTCATTCGTTAAAATAATCCCACATTCAGCATAATCAAAAACGAAAAATTGATTTATGATTCGATTAAGAAATGGGTACCTTAATAGAGGGATACGACACGAGTTGAAGAGGACCCACAACGAGAAAGAACATGCGCATAACAGATTTGTAACATCGGAACACATCAGAAACTGAGAGCTTCACTTTGGGTTGGATTTTGTACGACTCGATCGAGTTCACAAAGAAAATTTCTAGGAAGATATAGTAAAGTGGCACGGCAGAGAAAATAACAAAGAGGAAGAGAATGTTGTGGCAGAATAAAAAGTAGTCTGATTTGGCGGCGGAGTAATTGAACCAAATGGTTTCCGCGGTGGTGAGAAATCGGCCTAGGGCGGTCTCCGCCTCTTGAACGGTGGCGTAGGGCAACATTGGCAGTGGTGGAGGAATTTGAGGACGGAATTTTTGTCGGATGTGTGATGGAAAGTTTTGGTTTTGTTTTGGGTTTTTTTTTTTTT